>JAWPHD010003626.1:57500-82500 GCA_037043455.1 Cyrtodaria siliqua | reverse complement strand
AACACTACTGATTCGTAGCACGGGGAGACTTTTTACAGCCGCCACGCTGCACTAAACGAACGCTAGTGTGAATGTTAATACATACTGATAAAGGTGAAGCTTGTCATGGAGGATTAATCCTCCCTTTCACCAAAAAGGTGGGGTTGGGAGGCACTTTAGAGATGTTTTTGAATTAACCCTCCTTAAAATCGCAAATATGAACCCCCTTAAAATGCACAAAAACGACACTTAAAAGAGTACTTCATTGGCAAATCCCTTTTTAAAATGTTTTCCGTTATTTGTGACTTTTTCTCAAAGTATTGGTAAGGGTGTGTGGCAAATGATACATTGGCTCCCAATTGTCGAATCCTATTGGCAATTATAGTTTTAGTAATAAATAATGGATGCAACCGCCAATATAACAGTATATACATGTATGGTATACTAAATGCATGCATTGGCACAAGCTCTATATCGTTGATACCTGCTCATGTTCTCTTTGAAATTGGTGCATAAATCGTCTATACAGTGTGATCCACCAGCATATTTGCATAAATTCATTGCATGAGGAGTAACAACCATTTTTGGTTTATTTGGTATTAATTTGTCAAAACTCAGCATATTTTGATGATGGACGGGTAAATACGAGTAGATCGCATTTTTCCACAGTAGAAAAGTCGCTGGTTTCAAATAAAGCATTGATTTGGAGTAACTCCGGTTTGTTAGCAAAGTATTACCATTCTTACGTGGAACCTTTAAAGGGGATAACTCCACAATATTTCAAATTTCCGGACGACGGACAACTCGCCATCCCATACGCCCTGCTGACCTAAGGCCAGTAGAGCTTAAGATATATTTTACGGACGTTGAAATAGTCATAAATAAAGCATGTAGATATTTCTTAGGTACAAGTAAATATGTATCAACTATAGCTACCCGTTGTGATTTGGGAATGGAATCATGCATTGTTAAACAAAAGACAGAGACTGTAAGATTATGGTGCAGATTAAAATGCATGCCAGAAAATAGAAAGTGTAACATCATTCATAAATGGTCATTGAATAGAAGCAAATCATGGAAAAAGAGTATGTTAGAATGTATAAATGATCTAGAAATACAATATTGCATGTTATGTGAAACGCCATGTAAAAATGTGTGTATTAATATTGTTAGACAAAAACTAATAGATAAGGAGCATGGTAAATTGGAGCAGAAATTAAATAGTAATAGTAATAATAAAAATGGAAACAAGTTAAGAACTTATAGAACATATACGTTTAAATTTAAAACGGAATTCTATCATGTTAAAATGAACTTATCAAGGGGCCAACGGAAAATGTTATCCAAATTCAGATGCTGTAATTTACCTTTAGCTGTAGATACACTCGTCCAAAAACTCCTTTTAACGAAAGAATTTGCAAATACTGTAACTTAAGTGAAGTGGAAGACGAAACTCATTTTTTAATAAATTGTACATTGTATGATGATATCCGGTATGAACTTTTCCAAGCGGCTTCGCTTATCAACACTTTGTTTCATACTTTTCTGGCATCAGAAATATTGGGTTTTCTTATGAAAAATGAAAAACTTGAATTTAAAGATATCTTCAACGCTGTGTAAAATGACCAGAAGGAGAAGTATCATATTAATCTAACTATTTTATTTTATTGTCTGCAAATTTTAAGTTATTATATTTTAAATTATTTTTTAACTACCTAATGTTTGATTTTTCTTAAGAATGAGTGTTATCTAGATTTTAAAAGACCCAAAATAACACACACTCGGTATTTTATTGAACCTGCTTTAACGAACAGTTAGTTTCAAATCCTAAAAATAGAAATAATCTTAATATAACTTGCATCTCGATTAAACATAGTCGGTTTTATGTTTTAGCTGTATTTTTAATATACATGCATTGATTTGTATAATCGGCCAAAAATCTCATATATTTTAATATGTTGTACTGAACTTTGTGTATGCCATATGATGATTTGTGACATTTTACAGCGAATCACGTGAAACCGTATAATTTTAAATGCATCAGGTCTAAAACACAGTGTCTTGCATAATTAAATCGCACATGTTTAGTGACAGTAACTTTGGCTAAAACAAATCTTAAACAAAAGTGTTGTTATAAGCTGAATATCTCTTGTTTTATAATAAATCGGTAGTTCTTGTGGTTTTAGAGAAGACGATTTTTCAAGTGATTGTACTAAAGTCGTTGTAGAACATGTGATATATGAGGTGGTAGAGGACTAAATATAAAAAAAATATGAATAAAATAACGAAATATATATCAAATAAATATAAATAAAACTAAGCAGAGGACTAAATATAAATATGCACACTATTAGGTTATAATATCGTAACTGAGTATCCACGTCCCTTTCACAGTAAAAACGTTGACAACTGTTAAAATCTCAAACCTTAATATAATTATGGGATACTGGCGGGGGAGGGGGATGAGAGCGGGGAGGGGGTTGGGGGCGTGGTGCGGTTGTAAATATCTGCTAAGAATTTTTTGTTCAGCTGTATAGTAAGACCGGGTCATTTTTACCCCTTGCAATTGCATACCCTGTCTACTTTCACTTTTGTAATTTATATCAAAAACTGTCAAAAACATGATGAGCTGCATTTTCAAATATCAATAACATATCCAGAATTCAGTTAGAGCCAAACAAATAACAGAAAGCAGCACTAAACAAGTTTAAATTAAATCAATTTAGCACTCTTTAATACAGAACTACTTCGAATGCACCAGGCGAGCACACCCGGCAGATTTAGTGTAATATAACCTATAACACCTCTAGCTCTTATAGTTTTCGAGATTTGTTTAAAGATGTTTAAATGGTAGGGCCTCTCCCCACCAATATGTTGATGGGGGAGGGGAGGTTCCAACTAAAGTATGTGTTATTGCACCGACATACCGTAAACCTTCAGTAAAATGATAATTAGAACTACAACTGTCATAACCTTCTATTTAAATATGTTCAAGTAGGTTAACAGATGTCGCTAATTAATGAATATACATCGAGGTGCTATTTCTAAGATATCTTTTTTCAAGATTGCCTTGTATCTCTTTAAACTGCCGTATATAACTTTAAATAGTCACTCTATATACAGACTGTCTATATTTAGAACAGGGATAACCGTACACTTACTAAATTTAGAATCAACCAACCTATCATACTGAAGTCATCTCGAATTGTTCAAATGCATCATTAATATTCGGCACCTTCACTCTTGATTTCGGTAATTCGGTGTGCACATGCAATACTAAAACAAAACGCGTTCTAATTAAATTCTTTCCTGTGTCAATATAATCATCGTTATTGTTATTTTTATTTTTATTTCACCCATTTTGTATAAACATGTTTATTTTTAAGTGTAATCATTTAAAACGGCAGTGTACAATTTAAAGATGCTCTACTCTTTTTGTCCACCAATTGATATAAACTTTACTTAATTGTAAAGAGGACTATGAAAAAGGTAAACGGCAAAAATTTCACCCCATGTAATATGCGTTTTGCTGGGGAAAAACAGGATAGAAAAGATCGGATTTTTGAAATTGTATTCGTAATTGTTTTAGACAAGCCGATTACGGAGATTTTCCGATCTTATTCGTTTACAATCGGAACTGCCTCGTCGGATTGGCGACGAGTTCCGATCGATTCGTTTACTATCGGAACTGTCCCGAGTAGTTTGTTTTCGTTCAACTGAATGGCATTGCCCATGTCCGATAAAATCGTAAAAACTCGTAGTTCTCCGGCAGGAATAAACGGCTGGGGAGCATTTTATTCAAAATATTGTTTTGATCATAATTAATAATTTACAGAACTGGAATACGAACCTTGTTGCTTCTTAGAATACCCATAAAATAGCTTTGCAAACATATAAATGCAGTAATATTGAGTATTTAATATTTTACATTAAAAATCGCGTAGATATAGGTAGTGCCTCTTTAAAAGCCAGTTCACTTACAGATCAAGGAACTGCAAGTACGCAATACTGAATTGTAGTAAGTGTTATCACGATATGCATCAACACTGGAAAGTTATAATTTATAATGAAATTGGTAGGTTTCTATGAAAGGAGAGTCAGTGCTGTAATGGTTAACAGGTTGGACTGTTCGAATCCCGGTCGCAGTTGATTTCGCGACTGGTATTCAGTGTTGGGTGATTATCTCATGACACTAGTGTCGATCTAGTGCGAGAATGCCAAACTATCACAATAATAACATGCCGTATGTATGGACCAAACTATCACAACAAAAACACATTCCTGTATATATATATTGTCCACAGTTGTATAATGATGGCTTAGCGTGTTTAGTTACAATAATTAAGTATAGTTTTACATTGTTTAAGCTGAAAGAGAACTTTGTAGTAGGGCTTAGTTGGAGTGCATGTAAATAGATGTTTACAAGCGCGTTATTACTGTCTCGCCGCAGAGCTAGCTTTTATGGCAAATGATATCGGTAGTGGGTCCGATTCACATGCAATCGTTCCGAGTTCAAACCATATATTTAAATGTAATTCTTCCGGTCCGATTATAACTTTGACGGGCACATGTTATGGTATGGCTCTATCTACTCTTTAGTTTGCGTCCCCTCCGAAGGATGTCAATGTACCTTTACACAAACAATTACTTGGAGGGTGAGCTGGACAGAGTGACCCCAATGAGTCAACAGTGGGCCTTTAGCATTAGAGACAAGTATTTAACCACTGGGCCCACGCAACCCAATGTTTGGAGTTATTGCCTTAAGGCTCCGGCTATATTTATCGCGGACTCAGAAAACTGCTATGGGTGTTGGACTGTGTATCAATGTCATATTACTGTTCATAAACAACTGTATTTTAGTAAGAATACCGGGACGCAGTCAAATTGGTATACCGGCATTTTATGGATTAAAAATGGATTACTTGAATTACGTATCAATTTTAGGGATACAGTCTACAAATTATGATCTGCGTATGCGCAGATATAACTGTCTTTTACTACAAAAATTAGCATACGAATACAGCTGGTTCCAAATCGGTATAGTCACTGATTATTGATTGATGTTAAACTTTATTAAGGAGACAAACGGCAATCTTGATTTTTTAAAAGTTCGCGGCGCTCAGTTAGATTTTCTACATAACTCGCATTTGTTCAATAATTAAAAATTAATTATAAAAATAATATAAAGGAAATTGTGTTTGAATATTACTAACTGTTTGTGTGTACAGCTATATACGTATCTCTTTTTGGTGCTGTCGGATTTTAAAATAAGCAACACCTCTTCAATCATTAAACAGAGTTGATGAAACATTAACTGAAGCATCTTTTAAAGAGTTTGAATAAGTCTGCTCCATTGTTACTTATTCTCATGAACTACTGATCAGATTTCAATAATCTAACAATAAACTCTTTCTTCTAATGTAAATTTACATTGCTAAAAACTGAGATTACTGACACAGACTCTAATCTTTCAATCCAATTGCTATTATATTATCATTAAATTGTCTTTTTGTTTATAACTATGATAATTTACCAGTTCTTCATATTCTAACCGTGATATTTTTCCAATTCCTTACATTCTAATCATGAAACAACATTCTATTTAGAGATCCATTACACATACTATTTCAGATGTCTATCATATTCATATTATAACATTATACAATACAGATGCTAAAATTAAAAACAGGTTCATTTTGTCTCATGATGACTAGTTTATCTAGTGCTCAAATCTTTCAGGATAAATGTGTTTTGATTGTTGACAATTACAAATAAAAAAATCAAACATCTACACACTGTTCGTTTATTTATATCATATTCATTCCCCTTAATGTTTTCTTATGTAACTGTTCTGACCGGCTTGTGATACTTTGTATCACTGTTTTCTTGTTATAAATTAAGTTTACAATTATTTCGAATCTCTTTTGTTTTATGCTTTCTCAGAGCTACAGATAAGCAGGGTATTTGCTTAAATACTCAATTAAAAATGCCAAAAAAAAAGGCAAAAAAAAAGCATGTGCACCAATAAAGTAATCGAAGTTGTCAAATGATAAAACAACTAATGGAAATTGAGGAACATATGTGTTGTTGAAGGGATACCCAGTCACCTGTGTAAAGCATATTGTAAAGTAAGTTGATTTTATTAGATTGTGTGTATACAATATTAGTGAAATGCCACTCCAAAACAATGTCGCAAATTTGTATTGTTTTATTTTCCCAATTGAAATCATGAAATACCCAATTATATAAATACTGATGGGTAAATACTCAAAAAACTTATCTTAGCCCTGCTTTCTCTAATAAAAGTAAATTTGTTTTTTAGACGTGAGAATCATGGCTCTTATGGTGGTATGTACCTATCTATGGTATAGGTACACACCATATTAAAGAGCTACGATTCTCGCAGCTAATGTGTTTTTATGCTTACGAATTTAAAATAAATGTGCACAACTCATTTAAATTTCGATAGTATGTCTCGATAGTTATTGGTAACTTACGAACTTTAATTACAAAATGGCTGCAACAATGTTAAACCGATGGACACTTAATACTATACACTCAACTACATCAAGCATTTAGATCGTTGCTGAAACTATTTTCAGTATTTTCATATCCAAACAAGTTATTTCTACTTCAGTCACTCTTTATGTGCGTTTAAGCGTTTATTTATCGTTGCACAGCAGACCGTTTACCTCATCCAAGGAATATTTTGAGAATTAAAACAAATTCGCATGACGCTAGCCTATATATCTATCGGAATTCTTCGCCGATTTCTGTAATCGGTAGGTTCCCAATTCGTCATTAAATAAAACATGGAGTGGATTATTACTCTGGAGTGGAGCCTTAGTTCTGGAGTGGAATTATGAAGTCATTGTTTTATTATCAATCTTTGAGTGGAAATGTCTGTCTCATAGATGGAGTTGACTTATTTACTACTATATCTTTTCTTTTTTTTCCTTCGTTACTGTCTCAGTCTATATAAAATACTATCATGGCAGATGGTTGCATGTTTAAATATATACAAGTTAAAATAATCCATTCTAATTAAGCCACAAATACAGAGAAAATACTAGCAGTGACTCGAATCAGGGTTTGTGATGCATTTATAAGTATTGAGAAAATGCACACGACATCTGAAAAAATGCCCATTACAACTTAGAAAATGCACAAGACAACTTACGAAATGTTCAAGACAACTTACGAAATGCACAAGACAACATACGAAATGCACAAGACAGTAGCGTAGCTACCTATTAGGCCAAAAGGTCCGGGCCTGCACATAAGTTTCACATGCCTGGTTGAAAAATATATCTACGAAATAATAGTGTATACATTTGTTGAATTTTGAAGTGTGATTTTGCTTCAATGTATATCTAAATATACGCCAAAACGCACCAGAGTGGTTGCAAACTGTACACAACAAATCGTCAAAAGGCCAACAGAATGCAGCCAAAGCTTTCCATAGTATTTACCGAGTTATTAAGTCCAATTAGTCCAATCTCAGGGGCTTATGCATCTTTATTTGAGAAAGTTATCCAGCTGGTTTGTGGAACATCGGTGGTTAAACCCACGTGCCCGCCCTTGCACGAACAATGCCCGTCTTCCTCCAACAGTGGAAGCTGGAAAGTCACCATATGACCTTAGCTGTTAGCGAGACTATAAAATCCAGCTCAATTCAATTCTATAAATAAATAAATACTACATGTTACGAAATGCACATGCTAGCGTTTCCGTCGTCTAAGATCCCCAAGGTTCCTGTTTAATGGATCCAGTGGTGGGAGGGGTGTGAGTGGTGTGTGTTTGGAGTGGGAGGCGGGGTTCACTTCTTGAATTACACCTCGTTGTGTTTAAGGTCATGAAGAAATGAAAAGTGAGAAGTGACGAACTATTGAAGTTTTAACGACTCATCAACACACGATAGGTTATTTAGAGCCACCGATAGAAAGGCAATACTGAACCGGAATCCGGAAACATTCCCTACTCTTCCTAACGAATGTATTATATAGTACTTTAACGTGCTCGGATGATACACGGGACCGCCCAGTTTACATCACCATCCAAAAAACACATCGACGAAACTCAACCCAGGTCCTCCAGAAATCAGGAATAAATAATAAATACTGATAAAGGTATCCTTTGGGAGCAACAAACACAATTTAGAGAACAAAGCAGAAGACTTGGTTTTATTGAGTCTGTTCATGAGAAGTAATGTATAAAGCAACATCTCTCACGCTCCCTACCACCGGCTTAATCAAAGTCACCTATATTGGGCTCGTTGGTCCCAAAGGACCAGTAAAAATAACACTACTGATTCGTAGCACGAGGAGACATTGTACAGCCGCTACACTGCAATAAACGAACGCTAGTGATTGTTAATAAATACTGATAAAGGTGATCCTATGTGAGCAACAAACACAATTAAGAGAATAAAGCAGAAGACTCGGTTTTATTGAGTCTGTTCGAAGTAACGTAAGAAGCAACACCTTTCACACACCCTAGCACCGGCTTAATCAAAGCCACCTGTATTGGGCTCGTTGGTCCCAAAGGACCAGTAAAAAAATAACAAGTCATGATCTTAGAAATAAGGATATACAAAGTTAGACATAAATAATTAAAAAAAAGTATTTAATTCGGAAGGAATGAAGTCGGAGTTTAGTTGAATTGGAGTTTAACGCCTCACCAACGACACAAGACTTCCCGCATGCGAGTCGGACGCTTACTATTACGCCATAGCTGAATACGCGTGGAATGTTTTTTGAATTATAGTGGCTCATGCTGTAATTCAATTCAAAATAAGCAACTACGCATATGTTGCAACGCGTTAGACGTGTATAAACATTATCAACACATGTTTGCTAACATAAAGTTGCGGTGGCCGATTGGGAAGCATCTTTGTTACCCTTTGAAAAGGTCTCCGGTTCAATTCCAAGTCACATCTCAGATTTTTGAAATACACTCTCGCATCCCGGGCAATGTATTTTAAACGTAAGCCATTTTTAAAGTGGGGTATAAAGCCGTCGATCCTGTTGCAGGGAGTGCACGTTAAATATATCGCTGAAGTTTTGTGCTAATCAGTGATTCATAACCGTGAACCTAGGCCTTATCTCTGTGTCGTGGCTTTATATGTCCGCAATAAAGGTTTTGGAAGTAAAGAAAAAAAGAGGAAGAAGAAAGATATAGAAAAGTAACGCCACTCGACTTGCGTCTAAACAAATCATTTATTGAAACCTTTTGCATATTAACTCGACCTTTTTTATAATTTGCTGTCGGATGTTTATCGTGCCGCTGCTAGTATTTTCACTGTAACTATATGTATATACGTATCACGGCAATCCATCGGATAATCACAGTTTGATGTCTGTTTTTCGAATAAAACCGTGAAAACTCTCCGTTATGGAGTGGATAGAAGAAGCTTTTATTTCCTCGTCATAGGTCTATTGGGGTTGAATGGCAGGAACAATGAAGCAGCATATATATTATACAATACATGTGTATGAATTTAAAATGTATATGAATACAACTTCAACATTAGTTCTTTATATTTATCAACACATGAGAATGAGACTTTGTGTGTACTCTTCAACAGGTAGCAGTCAATTTCCAAATGTAAAACCGTCAATGTACCTTTACAACAGGAGAGCTAATATTACTCGTCAAATAATAATTCGTTTCTTAATTTAAATGCCTTGTAAACGTAGGATGCTAGGTTTTAATAACAGTCTGATTGCAATAGAGTAATCGTTTTATACATGCTAACCCTTTTAGTGATGTAAGATTTAAAGTGCTCTTTCCTTAAATCCGAGTAAAGGCTACATCAAATAAAAAGTGAAACTCGTCTTCTAGGGTATTGCATATTTTACATTTTCTATTTTCTCTCGGTGTTTTTATCAGCTTTTTCCATCTACCAGTTTCAATTTCAAGCCTGTGTGCTGAAACTCGAAGTCTTGTTAATGCAGTTATAAACTTTTTAATATTCACTATGTCTAAATACGACTGAAAACTAAAGTTCTAAATTGTTCGATACAATATTGCTCGAGTTCAGTCATTTAACCTCTCGTTCCAATTTTGTATATATGTGTCGTGCAGTCTTTGCTTGAGTGTTGAAAGAAACACAGTTGTATTACCCACACCTTGCGATAACCAAACGTAATAAAAAACCTAAACTGCACAATGTACATCTGACTAGAGCAGCCCAAAATATTTTATTTGGCCAAATGTCTAAGTCATTTAACATTATAAAATAAACATTGTGAATATATTTGTGCTCACTACTGTATAACACTTTTAACCAGTACTTGATAATAATATATATTCGTTTTGTTTGATAATTCATCCTTCCAATTGCTCCATAAATGAAATTATTTTGCGTTGATATTTTCACCCCTAGTAGTGATTTACAAAATTGGAGATGCACTTGTTCAATTTGATCTGCTTGAATTAAACCCCATATTTCACTAGCGTAATTCAGTATAGGTGAAATTGATTTGTCAAAAAGCTCCAGAACATGTTTAGGTCAAATCTTGACAAATCTATACAAATATTTGTTTAACTTGAAAATTGCTTTCTGAGCTTGCCGCCAAAGTTTTCTGAGCTTCACTGAAAGATCCTCCGGTTGTGAATTCAATTCGGCTGTTATAACTACCTTAGTTACTGTTTATAAACATGTTTGTTCAGGAAAACCTGACAACTCAGTGGAATTGTGTTGTTAAATCATAAATATTAATTCATATGGGGTTCATATTGCTAGCAGTTTTACATATAATTCAATAAATTTGTACTTCGATCACAAAACAAAAAAATCAAGAGTTCCAAGAAGGCATGTGGACGCTCTATTGGTTAACATGGCTATTATAACTAGATAGAGGGGCTATAGTGACCACAGTTATGCAGTTTTGATAATTCAAGGGCAGATAACTCAGATATCAACACTCCAATTTGGCTTGTTCAAAAACTCGTCTTTGCAGTACAGTGCGGACCTACGATGCCATTGCGTTCGGACGCTGTGGTTTCTATAGGACCCTATATCTCATTTTTAGATCTTCTAGATATGTAACTACCGTGTACGTTTGGTTAGACTGGATTAGAGTGACAAGGCAACATTATGATTTTTTAAAAATTCAAGAGCATATAAATCAGCTATTAGTGGTCGAATTTTGCTGTTTTACGAATATGTGCAAGATGTTGTGGACATATAACTGCTGTATAAGGTTCGTAAAGATCAGATGCCAAACGAATGTGCTAACGTGTTGACATGACAAAACTACGCCTTTTTTAAGTCAAGGGCAAATTACTCAGCTATATCTGGCTGGTTCAAGAACTCCTTTGAGATCTTATGGATATAACTAATGTATCAGTTGCGTAAAGATCTGATGCAAAATGAAGCTGCTAGAGTGTTTATAATGCAAACATTATGATTTTTTGCAAATTCAAGGCCAGATAACTCAGCTATAAGCAGTCGAATATGATTGGTTCTGGTTCAAGAACCCATCCGAGTTCTTATAGATATATAACTACTGTTTAAGTTTGGTAAAGATCGGCGGCAAAATGAACGTGCTACAGTGTTGACAAGGCAAACATTTTTGCCAAGTCAAGGGCAGATAACCCGGCTATAAGATATCGAATCTGGCTGACTCAAGAATTCTTCCGAAATCTTATAGAAACATAACTACTGTGTAAGTTTGATTAAGATTGGATAACATATAGAGGGGCTAGAGTGTTATGCATTTTCGTAAATTCAAGGGCAGATAACTCAGTTGTAAGATGTCGAATCTAGCTGATTTAAGAACTCGTCCGAGATCTTATGGATATATAACTACTGTATAAAGAAAGATAAAAATATCGGACAGAGTATGCAGCATTCAAGGACGACAGTCAACCACAAAACACAAAAACAAACACGCAAACAGACAAACGAGAAGGCAAAAGTAATAAAAAATGCAAACGACATCACAAACACAAAAGGGTTGACAATAGGGATACCGCCTTGGAACGGTCAGTGGCAACAAAGATCAGTGGGGGTTTAAACCGGTTCTAGGGTGTACCAAACTATGTATAAGTTTGGTAAAGATCAGATGCAAACTGAAGGTGGCATAAGGTCCACACCAAAACCAAAAAAGTGTTCAATGTAAGCATTGGATACTATCGACTCATAAAAAAGTAAAAAAACAAAACACAAAACGAAACAAAACAAAAAAATGTAATGCAAAGATATGAAACAATGTAAGCATGTCACAAAAAGGTATTACGCAATCGTAAACATCTGGCGGTAAGTAAATGAACAAGACTATGTGCCTCTGAACTTATAGGAATGCAAATAATTGTTTGTATAATTAATGAAAATCTAAGAGTTATCAAGCTGAAATGAGTGTTGATTTTTTTATCAAAAGCAATAGCTCCGCAATATATGCGTCAATAGTGTTCATTGTGAAAACTGGGCCAAGGTATTATTGATATAATCATTCAAATGCAAATTGATAAAAAAAATCAGAAATCTGTTTAAGGAACTATGTGAACAAGCTGAAATTGCTAGTTTTTCACTGCTTTTTTGCATTATAAATGAAACCGACATAACGATAATCTTTGCAATATATTCATGGATTCAATTAATTTCATGGATCTTCATTCATGAAAATACGTTTAAAGAGTTGCACTTATTCCATTCCAATACTTGCGATTTCATTCAGTTGCACTTACGATTTCATTCTGATCCGAAAACATCCCGGACATAAAGATCCCGGAAATAACAGTCCCGCATTCTACACTGAATAGACTGATCTACGAAAGCGTCAAATCCACAGGCGAAACGATAACCTTTGAACGTTCCAAAATATTTGTTTACACCATTCACGTTTTTAGACGAGTTCTTTATGAATTAAAGTTGTAAAGCATGCTTATCGTCAACTATATGATTCACAGTCAGTTAACCATATATAAATAAAAAAAAACATTTAAGGATCAGCAGAACGGAAGATTTCATGTTCTAACGGAAATTCAAAAGAATGAATTCAATGTAGTATCAGTAGAAGTATTAATAATACATGTAGTATCAGTAGTAGTATTAATAAGTAAAACACTGACTTAATATATTTTATGATATCATCCAATACAGAATGGGTATGAAACTTAAAGGGACACCCAGCAGGTTTGAAGTATTTATAAGACATTGAAATAAGCGTCTCGATTTATTTATCTAGTATCATCACGATCATTTTGAACCTGTAGTGTTTTTGGGTATACCATTAAGGGTGGGAGTCGGGTGGCCTCCCCCGGGATATTTTTGTTTGTGAAAACATGGACCCTAAATAAGTATTTTGAGCGACTTAGAAACAAATTTTGAAGCTATTCTAATTCTCCAGAGTCATTCTTTTTTCTTTGATTTATTTAGCCCTCACTTTAATCACCTTCGGCTTCAATTTTTGTTGCATTTTTCGCATTTTTAGCTATTGTATTTGTCCGACACCCAACTCTGAATTATACGCACGGGCGTATAGGAATATGCCCAGGTACGCCCCTGCCATATAACTAATTTTGAGTTGTCCCATTTGTTCGATTTATTCTACCGTAGGTTTACATGTATTATTGGTGCAATATAATAAAAAGGCAATACTCTGCAAAACCAATTTGCTTTATACTATTGCTTTAATTAATATTATTATAAATGATTGAACAAATGCAAGTTATGTAAAAAAAACTAACCGGACACCGTGAGTTTTTTAAAAAAAAAGAAAAAAGATTACCGTGTGTCCCTTTAAATTTGGCATTAAATGTCGGCCCTTAAAGATGTAGTAGCATGAGACGGAGGAAGGAGTGGTAGTAGAAGTGGTAGTAGTAGCGGTAGCAGTAGCAGTAGCAATAACAGTAGTAGTATTAGCAGCAGTAGCATTAGTAGTAGTAGCAGCAGTAGCAGTAGTAGTAGTAGCAGTAGCAGTAGTAGCAGTATCAGGAGTAGTAGTAGCAGTAGTAATAGTAGTAGTTGTAGTGGTAGTGGTAGCAGTAGTAGTAGCAGTAGCAGTAGTAGTAGTAGTAGTAGTAGCAGTAGTAATAGTAGTAGTAGTGGTGGTAGTGGTAGCAGTAGTAGCAGCAGTAGCATTAGTAGCAGTAGTAGTAGTAGGAGGAGGAGGAGGAGTATTGGTATCAGCAGCATTATCTACAGAAGTAGAAGTAGTAGGTTTTGTTGTTGTTGTTGTACCAGCTGTGTTAGAGTGTACCATTTGTGTTTGTATCAATGTAATGTATTGTAATGATTTTGAAGTATTAAGTTTAATTGTGTCGCTAAACTAAAATGTAATATTGAAACTAATCTACATTTGAACCAGTGAAGTTTACATTGAAACAGTCTGAATAATATTTTAGATCTTAGAGTCTTACACATTTAAAACTTGAAAATGTCGCAAAGAATATATAACTCTGTTGTTTATAAACTGTATATATGTATTTTTCTAATTTAATATTGTTGCATGTTCTTTAATTCTTGTTTCACATTTAGCATGAATTTGATTTCATTATTGGCATCTGCTTAACATTTATTACGCTGGGTGAAATATCAAATTGCCCTCTATACCTTTAAAAACAGTTTAAGTATTTTGTACAAAGCTGGGTTCCCAAAATGCAGGTTTTTCCAATAACCCGTGTGTGTATATATAGAACAGGAAAACCGCATGTTACTATATTTAGGATACGTGTAAGCAATTGTGTTGTATGTTTTTAAAGGGACGAACGACAGTCTTGATTTCTTGAGAACTCGCGGCGTACCATTATTTTTTCTACATAACTTGTATACCGCAAATTGTGTTTCCATATTACAAATTGTTGATTATACTACATCAATAATAACGTTGAGCCTATAATCGTCTTCAAATGTTGTTGATGGAGACCAGGGGCGTAGCTGACCTGAAATGCTTTTTCTTTTTTAACTTAGCTATGCAATGATGCGTTTTGGCATATATCTGACAGAGCACTTGTGTAGTATTTGTAGAATTTTTTTGTTTAACATATTTCATAATTAACATTGGACAAAGTTGAATTAGCTACACTGTAAAAAAAATAGGAAAGAAATTTTGACCCTTAACTCCCATTTCCCTCCGGCTTAAGTTTTTATTGCATTTTTGGATTTTTCATTTTTCAAATTGATGTATAGGCCCGGGTCTATATGGCCTAATAATAGCTAGGCCGATGGAGTCCATGTAGTTCTTGCCGTTCACTGTGTCCGCGGATACTATGGTCTAGGCGTTGGAGGCCATGGTGTCCGAAAGGCCATTATGTCCGGAGGGGTCGTCTCAACGTTATTTGTTTTAGTTTAAGGTGGTATTATAACGTATTGGGTGAAGAAATAATAACTGAATGAGAATATGTAATTGGCGTTGGATATTGTTTAACTGCTCATTTATTTAGAGCCGGCCCAGAGAGAGGGGAAGTTGGTATTAAAGCTTAGTGCGTGGTGAATAATGACTAAATAAGGAAATTGAATTGAACTGAATATTGTTGAACTGCACATCAACACATTATAGTTTTTTTAAATCCGCCCCAGTGGAAAATGGTATTATATAACTTATCGAGTGGGTGAAATTGAACTGAATTGAAATTTGTTCAAGGTTCATCAACACATTATGCTGTTTAGAGCTTTCCCAGATAAGAGGAAAGGGAATGTGGTATAATAACTGATTGAGTGCAATAATGACCAAACTAGAGGTTGTTTTTAGTAAAACACAGATGTCTCCTCTACTGGGGAAAAGGTCAAAAATCTGCAAAACAGCATTCACGTTGAACACAAAGATGATATGCGCAACTAGGCTTGGTACTGAACATCCTTGGCAAATTTTGCTAGGGGTTCAGGAGAACTAGTCTGGACAAATTGTGTGTATTAAAAATATGTAAAAGGGCCATAACTTATCCAAAAATCATTCAACCAGAACACAGCGACGATATGCGCAACTAGGATCGGTACAGTTTCATTGAAATCCAGCCAGCGGTTCAAGAGAACTAGTCGGTGGGAAAAGTTTTTATTAAAACCTTTAAAGGGTCATAACTCTGCCAAAATGTATTCAATTGTTTTGAGCTCAATGAGAACTTTGTAGTAGGGGTTAGCATGTAAATATATTTAGGTTTACAAGCGCGTTAATACAGTCTCGCCGCCGGAGAGCTAGCTTTTATGGCAATATCGGTAGAGCGTCCGCTTCACATGCAATCGTTCCGAGTTCAAACTCCGCTGAGTGCCCTAATATTTAAATGTAATTCTTCCGGTCCTATTATAACTTTAACGGACACGTGTTGTGGTATGGCTCTCTCTATTCTTTAGTTTGCGACCCCTACGAAGGATGTCAACGTACCTTTACACATACAATTACTTTGTGGGTGAGCTGGACAGAGTGATCCCAGTATATCAAAGTTGGGCCTTTAGCACCAGAGACCCGTAAGTTTACAATTATTTTGTTTTATGATTTCTCTAATAAAAGTAAATGTGTTGGTATGCTTAATAATTTAAAATAAATGTGTGTCATTTAAATTTCGCTTAATGTCTCGATAGTTATTGGTACTTACGAACTTTAATTAAAACATGTCTGCAACTTTGTTAAACCGTATTCGATAGATACTTAATATAAACACACTCACCTATATCAAGCTGCTGAAACTATTTTCAGTATTTTCATATCCAAAAAAGTTATTTCTACTTCTGGCAACTTTTATGTGAGATTAAGCGTTTATTTATCGTTGCTCAACAGACCGCTTACCTCATTCATCCAATGAATATTTCGAGAATTAAAACAAATTCGCATGACTCTAACCTGTATATCAATCAAAATTCTTCGCCAGTTTCCGTAATCGGTAGCGAGTGACGATTCGTCATTAAATAAAACATAGAGTGGAGTATTAGTGTGGAGTGTATCCTCAGCTTTGGAGTGGGATTATGAAGTCATTGTTTTATTATCCATGTTTGTCTCATTGATGGAGTTGATATCTTTACTATCTTTCTTTCTTTCTGTCGTTTTTTCTTTGATTCTTTCGAATCGGGTTTTGCGGTATTTTATGGAAAGCCTCGGCTGCCTTCTGTTGACCTTTTGCATTTGGTGTAGTCTGCTTTGTAAGTCTTCTTGTACATTGTCTAAGTTGTTATGTGCATTTTTAAAGTGTCTGGTGCATTTTGTAAGATGTTATGTGAATTTCAGACAATCCTTTACATATTTTGAAATCGATTTTCTGTTCTAAAAATTTGTTTTATAATGTATCTAGCCTGATTTTTAAAAGTAGGTAGAGCAAAGCGTCTGCTCCTGGGCCGCCATTTCTACCGGTGTTTCCTTCAACATTTATTCCGAAAAAAGGTAATTAACGACAACCTGTTTAACGCACAGAACGACTTGTAGTTTGCACATAACAACTTAGAAAATGCACATAACAAATGATAACATGCATAAGACAACTGAAAAAAATGCACATAACAACTTACGAAATGCACAATAGAACTGAACAAATGCAAAATACAACTTATGAAATGCACAAGACAACTTATGAAATGAACATGACGACTTAGAAAATGCACAAGACAACTTACGAAATGCACAAGACGACTGAAAAAATGCAAAATACAACTTATGAAATGCACAAGACAACTTATGAAATGAACATGACAACTTAAAAAATGCACATGACAACTTACGGAATGCACACACCAACTTCTGAAATGCACATAACAACTGACAAAATGAACAAGACAACTGACAAAAATGCACGAGACAACTTACAAATGCACGTGAAAACTTACGAAATGTACAAGAAAACTGAAAAAAATGCACAAGACTACTGGAAAAAATGTACAAGATAACTTACGAAATGCACAAGACAATTACGATATGCACCAGACAACTTACAAAAGCACCAGACAACTTACAAAAGGCACATAGCCAACTAGAAAGCGCACAAGACTACTTACAAAATGCACATAACAACTTACAAAGCGTACTGAACAAACGGCAAACTGTACACAACAAAGCGTCAAAAGGCCAACAGAAGGCAGCCGAGGCTTTCCATAGTATTTGCCGAGTTATTCATACCGTTTAAAAAATAGACGACGCGGAAAGTCCATTGTTCGTTATAACTGTCATGTCGCTTTCTTCATTCCTGTACTTCGGAGAATTTGTTTCCATAAATACATGGGGCGTACTTGGCCGAGTAGTAAGATTCTCTGACTTGAAACACTTGAAAACATCTTTATGTGAGGAAGCTATCCAGCTGGCTTGCGGAACGTCGGTGTTCTACCCAGATAACCGCCCGTGCATGAATATTGCCCGGAGGGGCACCTGGGGTCTTCCGCCAACAGTGGTAGCTGGAAAGTCGCCATATAACTTTAGATGTTGGTGCGACTATAAAATCCAATTCAATTCAATTCTATAAATAAATACTACTTTTTACGAAATTTACATGCTAGCGTTCCGTCGTGTAAGATCCCCAAGGTTCCTGTTTAATGGATACAGTGGTGCGATGGGGTGGTAGGGGTGGGAGTGGTGTGTGTTTAGGGCGCACCCAATACATTCCCACAAGCGTAGTTTTCACTTCTTGAATAAGACCTCGTGGCGTTTAAAGTCACGAAGAAATGAAGTCATGAAGTAAGATGTCGGGAAGTGAGAAGTGACGAACTATTCAATGTTTTTTAACTGTTCATCGACAAACTATAGGTTATTTAGAGCCGCCCAAAAAGAGGCAATACCGAATAGGAATCTTGAAACAGTCCCTACTCTTCCTAACGAATAATTTCTATGGTACTTTCTCGTGCTCGGATGATACACTGGGCTGCCCAGTTTATGTCACCATCCAAGTGACGAAGATTTGAAAAACACACCGACGAAACTCAACAACGTCGGTGAGGCTTCAACCCAGGTCATTCAGTAATCACGAATTAATAAGTCATGAAGTTAGAAATAATGATGTATAAAGTTAGACGTTATAATTTAAAAAAGTATTTAATTCGGAAGGAATGAAATCGGAGTTTAATGGAATTGGAGTTTAACGGTTCACCAACGACAAAAGACCTCCCGCACGTGAGAGGGACGCTTACTATTACGCCATAACTGAATACGCGTGGAATGATTTGTATAGTGGCTTATACTGTTATTCAATTTAAAATGAGCAACTACGGATATGTTGCAGCGCGTTAGACGTGAATAAACATTATCAACATATGTTTACTAACATAAAGTTGCGGTGGCCGATTGGTTAGCATCTTTGCAACCCTTTCAAACGATCTCGTGTTCGAGATATTAACACTCCCGCAGTATCTTACTGCAATCCCGCAATATTTTAAAGCCGTCGATCCCGTTGCAAGGAGAGCCATACTCCGTACACGTTAAAGATATCGCTGAACTTTTGTGTTAATCAGTGATTCATAACCGTATTACTAACTGTGTTAGTTAATACTACAATTGTTACAACATGTGTTAGTTACTGCTACAATTGTTTCTACGTGTGTTAGCTACTACTACATTTTTTACTACATGTGTTAGCTACTACTACAATTGTTACTACATGTTTTACTTACTACTACAATTGTTACTACATGTGTTAGTTACTACTACAGTTGTTTCTACATGTGTTAGTTACTGCTACAATTGTTTCTACATGTGTTAGTTACTACTACAATTATTACTGCATGTGTTAGTTACTACTACAATTGTTACTACATGTGTTAGTTACTACTACAATTGTTACTACATGTGTTAGTTACTGCTACAATTGTTTCTACATGTGTTAGTTACTACTACAACTATTACTGCATGTGTTAGTTACTGCTACAATTGTTTCTACATGTGTTAGTTACTGCTACAATTGTTTCTACATGTGTTAGTTACTACTACAATTATTACTGCATGTGTTAGTTACTACTACAATTGTTTCTACATGTGTTAGTTACTACTACAATTGTTACGGCATGTGTTAGTTACTACTACAATTGTTACTACATGTATTAGTTACTACTACATGTGTCACTACATGTGTTAGCTACAACTACAATTGTACAATGAACCACCTATTACTTTCGAAAGCACATATTTCTATTAGATAATACTTTCGTCAGATAGGGATTATAGCAGATTGATAGCATTCCTATGGGTAAGGACGGTGCACCTCTTGTTTTTGTATTGCTATGATGAGATTTCATGTTGAGTCAGATACTCAAGCAGATGTCATCGAAACATTTAACAACACCTCTCGGTATCTGAATGATATTTTATATATTGATAACCGTTTCTTTTCTACTTTGGTTAATTATATCTAGAAAAAAAAGAGAAATTGTATTAAGCAATGGATATGGCAAGAGAGGTGATGTAAGTACCTAAGGAAAACTTGACAACTCAGCGGAATTTTGTTGTTAAATCATAAATATTAATTCATATTGAATTCATATTGCTAGCAGTTTTACAAATAATTCAATACATTTGTACTTCGATCACAAAACAAAAAAACAAGAGTTCCAAGAGGGCATGTGGACGCTCTATTGGTTAACAAGGGCAGATTACTCAGCTATATCTCGCTGGTTCAAGAACTCCTTTGAGATCTTATGGATATAACTAATGTATATGTTTGGTAAAGATATTATGCAAAATAAAGGCGCTAGAGTGTTTACAATGCAAAATTATGATTTTTTGTAAATTCAAGTCCAGATAAACTCAGATACAAGCAGTCGAATCTGGCTGGTCCAACAACCCATCCGAAATCTGATGGATATATAACTACTGTTTATGTTTGGTAAAGATCGGCGGCAAAATGAAGGTGCTATAGTGTTGACAAGGCAAACGTATGCATTTTTGTAAATTCAAGGGCAAATAACTCAGCTATTAGCAATAAAATCTGGCTGCTTCAAGAACTCGTCCAAGATCGTGTGGCTATATAACTACTGCGTAAACTTAGTAAATACCAAATAATAAAAAAATGGCTAGAGTGCCCACAAATACATTTTGTCAATTCATGGGCAGATAACTCGGCTAAAAGATGTCGAATCTGGCTGACTCAATTACTCTTCCGAAATCTTATAGATACATAACTACTTTGTAAGTTTTAGTAAGATTTGATAAAAGATAGAGCGGCTAGTGTGTCCATAAGGCAACATTATTCATTTTTGTAAATTCAAGGGCTGGCTGTTTCAAGAACTCGTCCGAGACCTTATGGATATATAACTACTGTATAAGTTTGGCAAAGATCAGATGCAAAATGAAGGTGCTAGAGTGCCCATACCAAAACAAAAAACGTTGACGGGCGGACGGACGGACGGACGACGAGTAGCAGACCATGACTTAAACCATACTGACAGTAGAGTTAATAAGTATAGCCCTTAAAGAGACAAACGGCAATGTTGAAGTTTTTTATCAAGAATTACTATGTGCTTCTAGATGTATTAATCTAGTATCGTTTTGACTTTAAACCTCTTGCATATAATTAAAATTAATATTCCGATTTTTCATTCTCTGTTCTTATTCTACCATATGTTTAAATATATTATTTGGTGCAAGATAAGCAACAGGTAGTAATATGCAAAAACAATGTCCTTTATACTGTTTTTAAAATTAATATTAATGATTGAACAAATGCATCTTATGTAGAAAAAAATAACGGGAAGTTTTGTATGAACGTTACTCAACGAAACGTATATGCAACACCGAGTATCCTTCTTTTTTCAATGTAAGCATTGGGTACTACTGACTCATAAAAATGTAGTTTGGTTGATTTGTCAAAACGAAACAAAAAACAATGTAATGAAAAGATTTGAAACAATGTAAGCATGTCATAATCAGCAAAACGGAAGGTTTCATGTTTTAACGGAAATTCAAAAGAATGAATTCAATGTAGTATCAGCAGTAGTATTAATAATACATGTAGCATCAGTAACGGCAGCTGTTATAGATGTGAAATCAAACTACAGTTTAAAAATGCATGTGTTAACACAAAGTCCAACTGTAAAATTGATATTTTATTCCAATAGATGTAAAAATGACTATAAAAAAGTGACTCGAACGCTCACCCCACAGTAATACTCAACTCCATGTTTTACGCCGTGCCGTATTATTCATTCGAATTAACTCGGCCAAGTAGTTTCGAATTTTTAAGTTCGAGATGACACGATTGATTTATTAAGTTGGCTTTAAAGGGATGTGAGACAATCTGGGAGAATTTATAAAAACACATAATATACTACAGTGGTTCATATTAAATGTACAGATTCACTAAATTGGGTCACGTGACTATTTTCCGACAAGTTTAATGATTGTTTATGAACATATTTGATCTTAGATTGTCTGAGAAACTCGATGACATGGTGTTGTATGACCGGTCTTGAATGAATTCAAATGAGGTTTTAAGAAGGTTTTGTGTTGTAGGTATATTAAAGTACCTTTTTAAGGGTATCATACATTAATAACTAAAACTATTTTATTTTGTTAAACATATCAGATATACTTATCTTTTTTTCAGCAAAATTCCAAAAGGTCATAAGACCAATGAGGATACGAAACATATATACAAGGTTGAAAGTAACAATTCAAGAAATATTTTCAATCATGTATGCTTTTATTATTATTAATACATTTTAAACAGTTTTTAATTGCATAATATATGCGGAGAAGATGACAGTCATTTAAATCCTAAATAACTTTATTTCACCTTTTATAGAAAACATCAAATAAACTTTTATAACATTTGAAATCTTTGTTAAAAATCAGAACAATACAAAAACAACATTAAGTTAACTGGTCTTAATATTAGAGAATAAGTTTCATATATTTTAATAATAAAATATGTGTTGTACATTAATTACTATTATCTAACACATTTAGCCCTCTTATCTCAAAGGCTTTAAAAACAAAGACACTCAGATTTTTTGTAATTTTGTGATTTTCACTATTTATATGTTCCAAAAATTTAAACATACTTGGTCTTTTCCAATTATACTTCTTTATATATTTTTCTCTTAACTCATTATATAATGAACATTCAATAATAAAGTCATACTCATCTCCTATTGTCAACCCTATTGTGTTTGTGATGTCGTTTGCTTTTATTATTACTTTTGCCTTCTTGTTTTTCTGTTTGCATGTTTGTTTCTGTGTTTTGTGGTTGACTGTCCTCCTTGAATGCTACTTTCCCTGTCCGATCTTTTTATATTTATTTCTAGTTTTGCACATGTGATACATTTACGTTCATTTATGGGTATGCTATTCGGCTTATGCCATCTCCCAGCTCTATTTGTAAGTTATGAGATGATCTATCGAGTAATTCTTGTTGATATTGTCTATAAATTGCAGCTAAATGGGAAAAATGTTTGATCAATACGCGTGATTGGCTTAGTAGTAGAGCCTCTGCCACACAAGCGGCACGTCGTGGGTTCAAACCACAACATGGTCATATCACGGACTTATACAAATGGTAGGCTACTAGCTAGGCGTCTGCCACACAAGCGGCACGTCGTGGGTTCAAACCACAACATGGTCATATCACGGACTTATACAAATGGTAGGCTACTAGCTAGGCGTCTGCCACACAAGCGGCACGTCATTGGTTCAAACCACCACATGGTCATATCAAGGACTTATACAAATGGTAGGCTACTAGCTAGGCATCTGCCACACAAGCGGCACGTCGTTGGTTCAAACCACAACATGGTCATATCAAGGACTTATAAAAATGGTAGGCTACTAGCTAGGCGTCTGCCACACAAGCGGCACGTCATTGGTTCAAACCGCAACAGGTTCATATCACGGACTTATACAAATGGTAGGCTACTAGCTAGGCGTCTGCCACACAATCGGCACGTCGTGGGTTCAAACCACAACAGGGTCATATCAAGGACTTATACAAATGGTACTAGTAGCTCTCTTGTTTGGCGTTCAGCATGATTGTAGCTCTAGGGCTGAGCCAGAAGTCAGTATGTGATACGACGCGACATACCAATTTAAAGCACTAGGTGTATTACAGTGATCTACAGTGCGCATTTAGATCGACGTCAAAGCCCATTATACACACAAAACATGTCGTGGGGTGAAAACAAGCACAAAAATAGTAGCTCTATGGTCAAATATACCAAATTGCCCACAATACCTTTAACTACAGTATAATAACAAATTAGGTCTATCCTTTACTCCAAACAGTTTAGTATGAGTCAACCAGTCTATTTTTACAAAGCTGGGTTCCCAAATATGCAGCGTCATTTTCCAATAACCCGCTTGTATCTATAGAACAGAAAATTCCGATGTTACTATATTTAGAGTACATGTAACATTTAAAGGGACGAACGACAGTCTTTATTTCTTTGCATATTGCTAATTCTTGATTATATTGCATCTATAATACCGTTAAACCAGTACTGTACATCTCCCGCCATCCGTAAGAAACGACACTTCATCGCTTACAATAAATACTGAAAAGGTGATCCCTTGAAAGCAACAAACAAGAAAGTGACAGACTCGGTTTTCTTGAGTCTGTTCATGAGAGGTAATTATAAGATGCATCACATCTTACGCCTCCGAACACCGGCTTAAGCGATATTCTACTTTAAAGCAACACAGAATGGGCTTGATGATCCCAAAGTACCAGTAAATAATAACACTACTGATTTGTAGTCGGGGCGACTTTTAACGTAAGTGTGAATGTCAACAAATACTGAAAAGGTGATCCAAACCCGCAGCAGTGAGAGGCGAAGGTTTGCAACACAAAGTCGTCAACCATTCGACCACGGAGACGCTTATTGGAAATGAAGAATAGAGTGAAACCTAAAGGTGATAGAGGCTTTATTAGCCATTGATTTAATTTTAAATAACAGAATGTGGCACATTTATTATACCCACGTATAAATAGTAATTACTGTCAGAGATAATTTAAATTTGAAAAGAAAACATATAATGCAATTAAACATGTTTTTCATTATTTCTCAAAACTAGAGGGCGCCGTTTTGTATCGCATGTGCAATGTGATTATTTATGAAAGGTGCATAGACCTGAAGCCTGAATCCTGAAGATCGATTCAGACCATGACTATTAAGATACAA
>JAWPHD010003626.1:0-52500 GCA_037043455.1 Cyrtodaria siliqua | reverse complement strand
CGTCTTAACGTTATTTGTTCTAGTGTAAGGTGGTATTATAACGTATTGGGTGAAGAAATAATAAAGGTCTGAATGAGAAAATGTAATCGACATTGAATAGTGTTTAACGGCTCATTAACACAGTATATGTATTTAGAGCCGCCCCAGAGAGAGGAATGTGGTATTAAAGCTTAGTGCGTGGTGGACTAATGACTAAATAAGGAAATTGAATTGAACTGGATTTTGTTTAACTGCTCATCAACATATTATATGTTATTAAGAGCCGCCTCAGGGAAAGTAAGTGGTATTATAACTTAGCAAGTGTGTGTGTGGGATGTGGGGCGTGTGTGTGTGTGTGTTGGGGGGATGATCTAAATTGAATATTGTTCGACATCTCATCAACCCATTATGCTGTTTAGAGCTATCCCAGATAAGAGGAAAGAGAATGTGGTATTATAACTGATTGAGTGGTTAAATAATGAATGAACTAGAGGTTGTTTTTAATAAGAAAAACAGATGTCTCCCCTACTGGGGAAAAGGCCATAAAGCTGCAAAAAAATCATTCACGTGGAACACAAAGATAATATGCGCAACTGGGCTTGGTACTGAACATCCTTGCCAAGTTTCGTTGAAATCAGGCTAGGGGTTACGGAGAACTAGTCCGGACAAAGTATGTGTACTAAAACCTTTTAAGGGCCATAACTCTGCCATAAATCATTCAACCGCAACACGGCGACGATATGCATAAATAGCCTCGGTACTGATCATCCCTGCAAAGTTCCGTTACGATCCGGTAGGGGTTCAGGAACACTAGTCAGGACAAAGTTTGTGACACACAGACGACAGACAGACAGCACAAAAACAATATGTCTACCCAACTCCACAAAGTGGGGAAGACATAATAAGGGAACTGAATTAAATTGAATCGTGTTTAACGGCTCATCAACACATTATAGGTTATTTAGAGCCGCCTCAGGCGAATGTGGTATTATAACTTATTGAGTGGTTTATTGACTAAAGAATCTTGTTTTGCGGTTCATCAACACATTATAAGTTTTTTAGATCCGCCCCAGAGAGAGTGGAACTGAAACGTGATAGAGACTTTTTTAGCCATTGATTGTAATAAGGTTAACTTTCTTTTTAAATCACATTGAATTATATTAGGAATTTGCAAAGTTAAGTTACAAAACAAACACATGTCTAAGTATTTTTATTACATAGTAATTTATAACCGATGCAAAAGAGAGTATCTTCCTGGCCACGGAAGCACTTATGTTTGGTGAACATTCGTGAATACTCGGCAAATACCATCATTCTGCGGGATCATGCTTCGAAGAAATGACCGAGATGTTGCGAATGGTTTAATCAATACACAGGGTAGCTTTAGTGGTACCTCGTCCGCCTGTGGCTTCACATCCGATACGTCATGTGTTCAGTTTGCAGGGTCATTCTAAAAGACTTCCTAACAATGGTATATCTGTATACCAATGGCATTCCCGTGTAGAAGCACAAACCATGTAATTTAGTATGGTCTCATCGAGTTGCTTGATTTTAACATTGATATAGACCTAACTCTATTTGTTTTGTAGCATGTCCATCTCATCTGTCTGCCATACTCTAACTTCTGCTAACTGGTAATTAGAGTATATCAGTCATTCTGACGGGAGTTTTTTCTTCTTTTTAGAAACTAACCCGTCATATAACAGAAAAAGTACACTACAAAAGCATTCACGAAAACTTTATCCAGGTGTTCAGGTCATATAATAATGTATATGTGCCGATTAAAAGTATATATGTATTCATGGGTTCTTAAAATATCTGTGACTGAATATTCATCAAATGAATTATTAGTTGGTAACTCTTAATTCGATGCTCTGGTTTACATTTGTTGTAAAATTTGGCTGTTGTTGGCGGGATGGCTGCTTTAAATTCTTTACGACTGCTAACACGAAGGAAATGTTATCACATTTTTAATATATTTTAGCTTTCTGTTTTGCCATCGTTTCCATGCTAGAAGAGCTTCCCGTTTTCAATAGCTAGGAACAAAAACCCGGGATACTGGAACCAACTTACCCAAAATGGACAAAAGCACCAAACTGTCCTCACATGTATATTGATATATTTTTCCTTATTTTCAAAGGGTCCCGAAAGATTTGTGAATCCCTGAATGTATTTGTTTTTTTGATAAAAAATTGGGAAAATACCTAACACTGCTGGTTTCTGGAATACTTCAATATAAAAGTACTTCATAACAGTATATTCATTATTTTATTTGTAATGCCCATTTAAGTTTATCGATACCGTTCATGGACTAATATATAAATACAGAACAAGACTAGTTGTAATGCATGATCTTTTTAATCACTGTCTAAATATGTTTTATGTTTCTGTATAGCAATCAAATATGTTTTAGGTTTCTGTATAGCAATCAAATATGTTTTAGGTTTCTGTATAGCAATCAAATATGTTTTAGGTTTCTGTATAGCAATCAAGCTGTTCACTGTAGATTTAAATATCCGTGCCAAAACAGCTTCCTGTTTTCATTTGGTATAACATTTACATGTTTATTTCATAAATAGACAGGACAGAATATCACGGCTAAAGTGTTATGTCGTTTATAGCGGTAACTATACAAATAATCAAAGTGCTGAAGGCACTGCTTTTGTAGTGTTGGAATGGATGGGAAATGGAAGTGCTGTAAATATAACTTCCATGATTTGTTTTTTACATTCAGTGATGTTTCAGATTATTGATATTTCTTACCAAGTTCGTATTTAAACATATTTTAGCTAACTCATATAGCCCGAATTAGCTTCCGTAGATTTTTTTCTAAGCAAGCTCTTCAACGAGCACTGACTGTTCTATTTTTAGTAACATGATACATTTTCTATAAACACAGACCGTCTGCTTGTAGCACGATTTTAACTCGATTTATAACCATTTAAACAGATGATAAACAGTTGACTTAGTGAAATGTTGATAAAATAGGTATGTATGACCTAAATAAATAATAAATTGCCTTTATTCTGAACATTGTTTCTTATTTAGTGCATCAAATGATTAAGCGGCCTTTTGTTTACAAACACCAACTGATCGTCTATCAAATGCGTCATAATCAAAATCTCGGAGAAGCGCGTATTAATACATACACAATCTAAGGATTTACTTAGGAGAATATTTGTTAATTAAACAGTAAGCGAACAAACAAGGACAATATTTGTAAATTGCACAGTAAGCGAACACACATCATCATTTTCTGTCAGTGATCACATAATACCGAATTTATTAAAGGCATGCATGAGAGGCTACTTCTTCTAGCGTAGTGTTGCATAGTGTTGCATTGTGCTGTTAGGTTTGTCACATTCCTAGCATTCCATTGAAAAAAACCATTATACCTCTGACGATGCTAAAGCACAGCCAAAAACGGGTGACTGAACGTACTAATACGCAAACGTGTGCAAACTATTTAGGGAATAATGTTGTTTCAAAGATACGAGAATAACAAGCCTAACACAAACACGTGTTTAAATGCAGGTTGGTTTATTAATTGATATATTGATCTAGAGATGTCATGGGTATATAGTAAAAACCTAGCTCCAGTGGAATGTGTTGGTGGTGAAAAATAATCGTTTGTTTAAGGAAATATAACAGTTATGTAAGATTGTGGCGATCCAAATTACTTTAAATCTGCTTTCATATAATTAATTAAACATTTGAGTTTCCATTTTCTAAAGTCGACTATAGGTTAAAATATATGTGTGTCGCAATATAGGCAACATTAAGTAGTATGCAGAAAATAATTTGCTTCATACTATTCCGATAAATAATAATAATACTTGAAAACGTGCATGCTATGCAGAAAACTAACAAGACGACGCGATTTTTTGAGAAATAACATATCAAGATTGCTGTTTTACCCTAATGAATACCATTTTTCTTTAAAACTCTTTAAAATTCTCCGATTTAGTGAGTTTGCATCTCTGTCTCTCTCTGTCTCTCTCTCTCTCTATATATATACAGTTGTTCTCTCTCTTTCTTTACATCTCTCTTCCCTTTCTATTTTCCTCTCTTTGTCTCTCTCTCTCTTTTCTTTTTTTCTTTCTAACTCTCTATTTCCCTCTCTCTTTATATATCTTTCTCCCTGTTTCTTTCTTTCTCGCGTGCTTCTATCTCTCCCCCTCTCACTATTTATCTGTCTCTACACTGAGTGAATTTTATTGATTATGCCATTGTCACGACGTGTGTGTGTGTGTGTGTGTGTGTGTGTGTGTACGTGTGTGTGTGCATATACACACGCACGTACATGCATGGACACTCATACACATGTATACATGTATATCCACATACATTTCGCAACAATTTTACTTTACCAAATGCAGTTATGGAAGAATATTAGCTTATATATTAGATTCATTAGCTTTTTTACACGGTCAAGTAAGCACATTAAAAAAAAGTTACTTAAGTGACAATATTACGTATAAACTACTACTTAAGTGACAATATTACGTATAAACTACTACTGTATCCAATGTTTTAACACAACTCCATTACACGGGTATTAAACATTAACTCTAGCACATTTTGGAGGTATATGAAAACGAGATTCAATGACACTTCCGAGGTAGAGACAAAGATGAAGATAACAAAATAAAGGTGAGTTCATCTCGTTGATTTTCATAATATCATTAATCCAACGATTTTTTTCAAAAATCGGGGAATGCTATTCCAATTGTATGTGTTCAAAGTATGTCTAAGTTGCAAAAATATTACAAATTATTGTTTAATTTCACGCCTAGGTCTTTTATAAGATTGGAAGGTGTGTGTGTTTTCTTCGACAGATCGTACGTTTTCGGTGCATATTCTTATTTATTCATGAAATAGTGGAGATGAAAATGCCATAATGTAATTATTAAACAGTAATGACATTTTAAATCAGAAAACAGAGTATAATGGATTTATCGTAAATTTTCGGCCAGAGGTAGAGTCAATGAGCCGGAGGTAGGGTCGATGACACAGAGATAGCGTCAACATATAATGTGTTGGCATAGTTGGTATTTTGTAGTAAATTAACTATTAAATAAACCTGAAATCGATACTATGCGATAGTTATACAGTTATATTTACATATTCGGATACACTATTAGTACATGTTGGAGAAATTATCGGAAAACGTTAAAAATGTGGGCAGTTTTAGCATCACATATCCTACACCAGTTTCGAACATATTTATTTGTTTATAATCAGTAATAAAAAGTACTTGTATTAATTAATTCCTTTTAACTCGAATCTCGGATATTACAATATCATACTTTAGAAAGGGTGCTTTGGCACTGTGCATCAAAATAAAAGTATATGAACACCTTAAGAGTTTAAAAACATAAAATTATCTCATAATGTGTTCATTTATTTCATTTGTTATATTTCAGATGGGAAAAGTCAGAGGGAAAACTAAACACGTACTTGTTTTGACATCCAAAATGAATTACCATAAAAGTAAGAAATTAAAAATAGCTTTAAAAAGTGATTCAACACGTTTGAAATCATTTTGTGTTACTCGTTAGAGTGTTAAAATCGTAGGTTATTCTCTTTATAAATGGGCATATGAAGCCCCTTATAACAGTAACTGCATACTAATCAAACGCATCAGAAGGCATTACAATCGCTCTTTAAAATGATACAAACAAATATTTAAACAATTGAACATTTGAAACAAAATTAACTGAGGGCTGGGTCTTATAATTACTTGATATTGTGACCAAGCCGAGCTGTACTGCATTTAAAAAACTGACGTTGAGCAGTTTACCGCACGTATGATATAGTTTACATGATACCGGCTTTAAATAGAGACCGCATTAAAAATGTACTTGTAATCACTATATCTAATTCTTATACATATACATAATAAAGGCATAAAAAACACTGCTTCATACCATAAAATAAAGACAAAATAAGTCACAATGTGTAAAATTTGGCTTCGCGGAGAATCTCTCTTTGCCAAGTTCCGCGGAGAATCATTTTCATAAGTTCGCTATATCTATGTCGAAATCCATATTTCCATGATCTAAAAGACTGCTGTCTACGTTTTATATCTCGTATCTGTTATTGGTAAGTGTTAAAGGTCAATACATGACATTATAAATCTGAAAGATTGACCTAAAAACAACAAAAATAAAAAAACTACGCTGAGAGGCTTGTAAATGCGAATTTCTTATTATTGCATCATGTATTAAAACTGAACATGTTGCGCTGTGTAAATCGTATCTTTCTGTATTCCGTCGTTAATTTGTGTCTCGTTAAGACAATAGGGCCTTCAATTGTCATCTGATCTTTACCAAACTTTACCAGATTGTTAATGTCAATAAAAGCTCGGAGGACAAGTTCGAAAATCAGTCAAATCGGACCAGTAACGACGGAGTTATGGCCCTTGATTTAGTTAAAAATGCTATATTTTGCCTCGTTAAGACGATAGGGCGTTCATTTTTTATCCGATCTTTACTGATTATAAAAAAATAAATATGTTCGAAACTGGTGTAGGATATGTGATGCTAAAACTGCCCACATTGTTAACGTTTTCCGATTATGTCTCCAACATGAACTAATAGTGTATCCGAATATGTAAATATAACTGTATAACTATCGCATAGTATCGATTGCAGGTTGATAGGGTTAGGGTTAGGGTTAGGTGATATAACACATTATAACACATTATATCACCGTACATCATAAGCATTGACGCTATCTCTGCGTTATCGACCCTACCTCCGCCTTTTCATCTCCACTATTAAAACACCAGACTTTCATGAATAAATAAGAATATGCACCGAACACGTACGATCTGTCGAAGGAAACACACACACCTTCCAATCTTATAAAAGACCTAGGCGTGAAATTAAACAATAATTTGTAATATTTTTGCAACTTAGACATACTTTGAACACATACAATTTGAATAGAATTCCCCGATTTTTGAAATAAATCGTTGGATTAATGATATTATGAAAAACAACGAGCTGAACTGACCTTTATTTTGTTATTTTCATCTTTGTCTCTACCTCGGAAGTGTCATCGACTCTCGTTTTCATATACCTCCAAAATGTGCTAGAGTCAATGTTTATTAGTACCCGTGCATAAGTACGATATAGCACTGACACAAACGACGAAATGTTGACAAGTAATGGGTCACAGTAATAGGCTAAGTGCATGCTAATGCGAACCTAAGCTATAGTGCTCAAAATTAATAAGATGTCACAGAATCAGATAACGTCAGGAACGGATTCAGATCTTCTTCAACAGTGATACGGTGAATGTTTTCGGACAGGTCCTTTACCAATACTGTTCCGTCTGTTGTCCGAGCACCAAGTAAGCGTTTGGATCTCACCAGGGAGCGCGGTCGATACAGAAGAACTATTCTTGCTCTCGTGAGATCTTCGTTGACGAAGACGCCGGCATATCCCCTATGTTTAGCCTGAGATCGACCCTTGTACAGTTTTGTCGCGAGCTGTACGTTCCAAACTTGACAATAATATCTCGGGCCTTTTTAGCTGCAGAAGGGCGATCGACTCGGTGGCTTCTATCAATGTCAATGGTACTTAAGTCGGCGGCAAGGGCTGTCGCTATAGTAAGGACAATGTTGTCCGTGTTCTCGCCGGCATGCTCTTCAACGCCAGAGATCCGCAGACAGTTGCGTCGACTGTACTGCTCAGACGCGTCATGCTGCCGTACTTTCAAGACTTGAATTCTTATTTTCAGTTTCTCATTTTCTGTTTTTAATGTTTCCTTTGCTAATTGTAAGTCGTTAATTTTAGCATGAAGACCTTTAACTACACCTTCAACAATAGTCTGTATCATGTTGGTCATGTGCCTTTAAGTGCATCTAATATCTTACAAATGTCTGAATCCGAAAGGTTACTGTAGGACATTTCATACATATTGGATATGTCCGATTCATACATATTGGATATGTCCGATTGACGACATTTCAGGCATATTGGATGTCCGATTCAGTACTGGACGACGTTTCGGACAGATTGGATATGTCCGATTCAGTACTGGACGACATTTCAGGCATATTGGATATGTCCGGTTCAGTACTGGACGACATTTCAGACAGATTGGATATGTCCGATTCAGTACTGGACGACAGACAGATTGGATATGTCCGATTCAGACAGATTGGATATGTCCGATTCAGGCAGAGTGGATATGTCCGATTCAGACAGATTGTATATGTCCGATTCAGACAGATTGGATGATTCAGATAGATTGGATAAGTCAGATTCAGACAGATTGGATATGTCAGATTCAGGCATATTGGATATGTCAGATTTAGACAGAGTGGATATGTCAGATTCAGACAAATTGGATATGTCCGATTCAGACAGATTAGATATGTCAGATTCAGGCATATTGGATATGTCCGATTACTGGACGACATTTCAGACATATTGGATATGTCCGATTCAGACAGATTGGATATGTCCGATTCAGATGAATATATGTGTTCTTCTTCAAATCAGTAGGACAAAGGGATGAGGCAGATTCTCTTTTGAGGTAGATTCTCTTTTATTACTCGATGAGATTGGAGTTGATATTACGCTCATATTTATACTGTTTATCAACTTTTTTGAGCAGTATACTTTCCGATTCTTTTGTCGTGGACGGTAGGTAATTAGAGGTGTATATCGCTCGCAGGTAACAAGTAAATCACAGGTAAGGGTATAGGCGATTACGTAATGTATGCATGTAATCGGACGATGTAGAATCACTTGAGGGATGAAAACGTCACATCAGAAATATTTTTTTCTAGATATAAGGCTCACCCTAATCATATACACTGTTCATTTTACATGTTCAGTAGACAATCACCCCCAGAAGAAGTCCAATCATCGCATATTTCGGATTTTCATCAGAGCGTCGATGTAAACAAACCTCTTTCCGCCATATTTATTTGCTCTCAATGAAAGAGTTGCCAACTCATAATTCATTTTACGTATATTCAATCACGGGTATTTTAAGAACACGTGAATAAACCTTTACTTTTAATCGGCACATATACATTATTCTTTGACGATCATGAACACCTGAATAGAGTTTTGACAGACGGTTTTGTAGTGCAAGTTTGCCGTTGTTTGATTGGTTAGTTTCTGTAAAAAACAGATTGCTTCATATACTAGTAGTTTCTGTAAAGTAAAACTATTAGATACGCAATCGTAAACATTGTAAGATAATTAAATTGTGTTTGTTTTACCAAAGAGCAAAGGCATGTTACTATATTATGTGTGAATTGCATGACTCTACCTGACTATTAAGGTAGTAAAGAAAGCCAGTATAACAAATTAACGCAAAATTCAAGCTTTGTGTGTGTTTTAAGGGTATGGTAACACACATAGGCAAAGATTTATTCAATGCTAGCATACATTTTCAACACTAGGCGTATATACCTTACTAAAAGTCACTATGAGCCTTCGTCCCTCGAGATGGTACAGCCCGCCCCTCTGGCGTATAGTCTATATGCGAGTGTTGTCTAATAACGTATCTGTGTAAATGGTTTGTTTGTTTGTTTGTTTGTTTGATATTGATATGGTGTTTTTCGTCATTTCCAAAACATGTTATAGTTATATACTTAGAGACGGTCGATGTGTTTGTGGTGGAAGCAGACCACTTACTTTTTCTAGGTACTGTACACCTCCCGCCATTTGTAAGACTCATCGACACTTCCTCAAAAGTCGAGGCCCTAGTGAGATTAATAAATTGTCAGTTCACGGTTATGTCAGTTTACTAATTAGTAATTGTAAAGTAAGTAAAATCTGGGACGAAAATTGAAATGTATAGGTCCCTGATAAAATATAACTGCATTAAAAGTCAAGAAGTGTATTTAAAGTCAGGTTACATTTTCATACCTTGTTGGTAGATGTACGTGTATATAGTCTGATACGATCAATATTACTCCTAGAATACAAAACGAGTAGCAATTTCTGAACAATAAGCAAGTGAAGACATTTAAACTAAGGTAGGTACATGTAACTGTACTATGTAGGAGCACATATAAGTTGTCATTAATTGAAAGATACCTGCTAGGAAACTGTTACATGGCAGTTTTATTATTGTTTTATTAAAGTAAGTAATACAGCTGTCAGTTTCAAAGATGAGCATTTCTTCAATTCAGCCGTTGGAATTACCTTTTAAAATATCTATGTTTAACTAGCAGTTGTTTTAAATCTGAAAGCTATACTCAGGAAATAAGTTATAAGTTCACTGCTACACATACACATATCGTTACACATATCACAACTGCTTTGAACATAATCTGATGTTTACAATTTGCTAATGAAAAATGTATTACAAAAGGGAGATAATAACTTCACGCTATGAACTGATATAGATCCCTTGGCGTTCATTAACATCTTTTTTTGTTGTTGATTTTTGAGACACCTAAGCCGAACTACACAAGTTTTAACTATTATTTGAAATAGGGGAAAGAAAAACACGCGCGAATACAGACAATGTCATTTTAAGTTTCGCAATACTGGCAAAGTATCATACACACAATTGGGTTGTTAGCCTCCCCTATTGCCGCTTTAAAACTCATTGCACGGACTTCACGGGTGCTCCGTGACTTTATATACACGACCGTTCTGAAGACAAATGTTCGACTACCGACTTCAAAACTGTAAGTATCACCATGTTAAGGGTACGCATACTTTACAAAGTGGGTGGGGGGTGGTTAAAAGCAATATATGATTTTTTCTTTCAATAAAGATTCTCTTTATGCAAAGCTCATATTTTCTTTTAAATGTTTAAGGTGAGAGTAAATTAAAAGCGTTGCAAATTAAAATTAATTACTAATTGCATAATAAATAAAAAAAACAATAGGGATTAAAACATGCGTCCAATCTACTTAACTGTACATATTTTATAGGACTGTGAAATGGTCTTACAAAGATATGACACTTTCCAAGAATGTTTTGCAGCTTTTTACTTTAACTCCAAGTACATCCTTAGTAATTCGTAAATAAGTGGGGTGGTGTTGTCAAATTTAGTACATCCATTTAGCATCCATTTTGTTCATTCATAAACAAATGTAAACAAACCTGAACTATAGGTTTAACGAACTTATTCCGTGACAATCGTCGCCCAACTTAAATACATACTTGAACAAACATTGCAGCATTACTGATATGTAAAAAAAACAATGATTACCTATAAAATTCACTTGAAATATTGAACCTGATTTCTTCGTTTTCATTCACTGCATCAACAATTGGCGACCGACTAACTGATTGTAAAATTATCGATTCATCCGCATGATAAAGCAACATCTCGGAAACTAATCTGGGACAGACATGCATAGTCTGTTCGGAAAGTGCGTAGCATAGCGTTGGGATTAAATCCGAAGCAGACCGGCTGAAATTGGCAACGATAAAAACAAAAGCGTAATGTTGTTTCCTACTTATATATTAAACAACGCTACTTTTAGCATATTGCTATTCATTATTTATGGTTTATATAAAATGAAAGAAATACACATTAATTTGTAGTTTTTTTTTAATGTTATTAGATAAATAAATACCGGAATATTTTCTTACTGGCAACAATATCCGGAAGTAGTTATAACGACATCCGCTTGGAACTGAGCTTGCCTGGAAGATGTGTTTTTGAAGATTTTAAGACAATTTCAACCCCTTTTAAGGTAAGTATCACATTCTAAAATACTCCTATGGTAATTCTAAGGTAGGGTGCCGTTACTTTTATGCGATCTGTCAGAATAGGATACGTATGGAAGGTTTTAGAGTTGATTATCAGACGTAAACAAACACGTTTCGTAGTAAATCGCTCCAGCAATTTCACGAGATTTTGGTTTTTGAAAAAAGTATGGCGACACATTCGACGCATCATGTTGTCGTTTGACTAGTTTTGTTAATATTCAACAACTGTGAATGGTGGGTGAATGATGTGAGTGATATTAAAGTCAGTGAGTGGAATTAGTTGGAATTAATTGTGTGTTAATACTATCTGTAAGTATGGGGATACCACAAAAGAAGAAAGCTAATGGTCGTCGTAGAAAGTTTGGAAGAGCAACTGGAAAGAACTCGGCAATATTCAAGAATTGTCAAAAGAGGAATATTTTGAAAATGGAAGAAAGAACGAAGTAGTATTCATCAAACCCCAGGAAGTTCCCACCATATCAGTTGTTACGAAAGATACTTTACAAAAAGAACGGTAAATATTATTCAAAATTCATTGTAAGAAGGATCTGTGTTGTGAAATTGAAAAATACCAAGCTTTGCCAATTGGGTCACACGTCTTTAAGATTTCGTTCGCATAGTCAGCCTTTATCAGGATATCGCTTTATGAATATGGAACTTCTAAAAGATCATGTTGTTCATATAACCACGCATGCATGTCTTTGCTCTGAAGCACAAATCCTGGCACAAGATGGAAAGGATCCTATTGTATTATGCTCCGAAATTTGTAAAAATGGTCTTTACAGCATTATCTTGGCTCGATGTAATGGGTGTTTAAAAGAATTTAGAATCGATACAAGTTCAAAGCAAAGAAATGGATACTTTGATGTGAATGTCCGAGCTGTTTGGGGATCAGTTACCACAGGAAGTGGACCTGCAAATTTAAATGAGTTCTTGTCAACAATGAATGCTCCACAAATGACCGAGAAAATGTTTTCTCAAATTGAACATGAAATTGGGTCCTGGTGGAACGATGTTTTAAAAGAAGAGACTCTGAAGGCTGGTGCGGAAGAAAGAAGGCGAGCACTTGAGAGGGGTGATATGCATGAAGATGTACCAGCTATTACCATTATTTGTGATGGTGGGTGGTCCAAGAGAACCCATAAGCATAGCTACAATGCTTATGGGGGTGTTGGAGTGATATTTGGTGCAGAAACACAAAAGCTATTGTATGTAGGTGTGAGAAACAAACAATGTGTTATTTGTTCACAGGCACATAAAAGGAACATTGACCCGAAACAGCATGAATGTTTTAAAAATTGGAATGAAAGTTCGCAGGCTATGGAGGCGGACATTATTGTGCATGGTTTTTTAGAGGCGGAGTCGGTGCACGGTGTCAGATATATGAGGATGATAGCTGATGGCGATAGCTCGGTGTATGCCAGAATTCAGGAAAATGTGCCTATTTGGGGAGCCTCAGTAAAAAAAATAGAATGTGCCAATCATGTTTGTAAATGTGTGCGGTCAAGTCTGGAACGTTTAATGGAAGAAAAACCCCATTTAAAAGGGAAGGGAAAGTTAACAAAACTGAATAGAGTCAGATTGACAACAGCGATACGGTGTGCCATACGAATGAGAAGCAAAGACAAGAATTCAAAACTTTTGAAACACGACATAAAAAATTCAGTATACCATCTTTTTGGATTTCACAAAAATTGCTCCAATTTCTGTAAAAGAATGCAAAAAATGTTTCGGATACAGACTTAAATGAAGATGATGACACAAAACCTAATGAATCTGTTGATGCTATTTTTGATGCGCAGTATGAATATTGGAAAGTACCTTCTGAAAAAGAACTTGAAAATTCTAGACTACCATTAAAAAGTAGTATAACGCAAAGTGAACTTGGTGAGATTGTAAGAGACGTGTCAGTGATTTTAAATCGTGTAGCGGACAAAAGTGATAGGTTGTTGGGTAATTTAACAACCAATTTAGCTGAGAGTTGGATGGCAATAAGAGCAAAATTTGATGGTGGAACATATGTAAATCGATGTAATCGAGGATCATGGAACACAAGGTGTTATGGAGGGGCACTGCGCAAAAACCTTGGTCCAGCATGGTCACAATTGACTTTTCAGAAAGTTACTGGATGCCAAGCAGGATGCCACTTCAACAAAGGTACACGATTGGTCTCCAACAAAATAAAGGCAACCGAGAGATACAAGAAAACTGAAGAAAGTAAAAATGTACGTCGAAAACGCAAGCTACATAGTATGGCTGAAAATACCACAAAGAAAGCAAGGACCGAGTATGGCAGCCAACTTGATGATACTCCAGATGTGGATGAAAAAGAGTTAAAAAAACGATGTGAAATCTATTTGAATAAAATGAAGAAAGTGAGGAAGAAATTAATCAGATTGAGATGAGCACACGCCAGCAATCAAGTAGTGAACTTTGGGTTAAAGAACGTAGAGTAAGACTTACCAGTTCTAATTTTGGAAAGGTAATGTCCCGCAGACCCACAAATCAATCAACTTGTCTGGTTAAAACTATTCTATATTCAACATTCAAGGGAAATATTAATACTATTAGAGGTTTGGCTCAAGAAGAGAACACTATAACTGAATATTCAAACAAAAAAAATGTAACAGTTTCCAAAGTTGGGCTAGTGATTTGTAAAGAGAAGTCATTTTTGGCAGCTTCATCAGACGGTTTAGTTGAGGAGAATAATGAAGAAGGACTTATTGAGATAAAAAACTTTTTACAAACAAACAAATACATGATAGAAGAGGCAGTCGATAAAGTGCCTAGCTTTTGTATTGAAAAAACACCTGAAGGAATGAAATTGAAACGAAAACATGCAATATATTACCAAATTCAGGGACAGTTGAACATCATGAACAAAAGATGGTGTGATTTTGTGTTGAGGCGGTTGAATCCATATGATATTTTCATTGAAAGGATTTATCGAGACACAATACTGTGGGAAAAAGAGATGCTGCCGAAACTTGAGGCATTTTATATGGCTTTCTTATTACCGGAGCTTGTATTACCTAGATATGGTACCTATTCAGGAATCCGGAAACCGAAACTTCCATGGGTATGCAATATTTTTTCAGGTTATATCTATTTCCACAAATATTCTTCATATTTACTGGTACATCTGAACGTGAAGTCATTGCACAACATCTAAACATGAACATTAGGATAAGCCGTCTGCAAAAATGAATGAACCTATATTGTTAATAAATTGATTTAAACATTTTATATTAGGTAATGCACATGATTGTGCTTTAAATGTTTCCCTCAGGAATAACTATAAGGTGTTTTAGATTTTAAATTATTATTGTTTAACTAATATGTTTTTTATGCCCCCACATCATAAATGTCAGGGGCATACATAATACAGGTAGGAAAATGTTTGTGTGTCATATCTGCTGTATTTGTATGATATTTCGAATACTCTGTATATTTTTTTCCAATGATTGTACAGCCATTTTAAATGCAATTTCTTTGATAATAGTGCAACATCCCCTTTAATGTTACTTAATCAATGATATGTTTCCTTTTTCAGCTGAAAAAGAATGAAGTACCGCCACCATCAAAGAAGACATCTGCATCAGCTTTTACTTCTGATGGTTATGATTCGGTAAAGACAAGTGCACCAACCCCATCAACATCGACAACATCTGGAACTGTATCCCAGGTAATATAAGAAGGTTTGTGAACCTATAAGAAGGTTTGTGAACAATGTGAAATTCAACATAAAATTATTGAAATAGTTTGTTTAAACAATTGATGACAGATCTATTACACTATTACAATTATTGTCAATAAATCAGTTGTTATATTATCCATATCAGGATTTTTTTTTTTAATCAATGAATGTGATTCTGTGAAAACAATTATGTTAATACATAGAGGATATTTGTTTGATTGGAGTGAATATAGGATTTATTTTCATCGAGAAGTGTGGAAAGTTACATTTTTACGATTGCTTTAGCACAAGTGAAATTATGCGAGTTCCTCACTTTCAGATGAAAAGAAATCCTATATTCACGACTAAGAAACTAATATTCGATTTTTCCCTACTCACAACCTTGAAACTGATGCAGAAAAAGCATAATGCGCCAAAACAACAACGTCAACGATGGCATTGCGTAATTTTCGGTATTTCACATGTGAATTGTAAACAGTGAATATAATATTATAACTATTTTACTAGAAACTTTATAATAAAATGTAATAGTACTGTAGAATAGCCTATATTTGTGATAATACACGATAATATTTAAATAGGTAACGCAGACAGTAGGAGAAAGATCGGGCAGAGGTCGCCAAGTGAAATTTGTAGGAAGACGTATTCCACACGAATGGTGCATTGACGAGAAGACAAACAAAAACGAATGGTATACTGGAAGTGTCCTTGAAGTTATTAAAGGTAAATGTACATGCATTTTATTAATATTTTTGTGTTGCCTTTTCGAAGATAAATGCCATACATATGGATCACTTTGTCGTCCGTCTGTCACGAAAACATAACGTTGGCTATAATTTCCGCATTTCTTGATATTTCTTCTTTCAATATTTACTCATCATCACAACATCGACATCGACAAAATCTCAAGGTCAAGGTCACACTGACGGTCATTAGATGGGTTAAATACGAAAACTTAGGTAATTTATCGGAGTCAAAAAACCTTATAGCGACAAATCACTGACAGGAAACAAAGGTGTCCCGCAGAACATGTAGTTATATCAATAGAACAGTACTAAGGCACCAATTACGCTTAAACTGATAATGTATTATCATTATAATGCATATATATATATTACACACTGGTAACATTTCATTGAAAGAGCCTCTATCAATAAAATAATAGTATATTACTGTAGAAGCAATGGATGCTAACGTAATTAATGCTGCAATTAATATATAGCTATTGCGTTTACTTATGTGAAAAATTCATTTTTAATTTTCTGGGGAGCATATAGCTGCCGTCATGTCCGGCTTTCTTGTCCGCTTAACTCGTAAGTTTTTCATCGGATATTCATGAAACTTGTAGAAAGTATCAGTATTATTTCTAGTACCGCTAGCTCATATTTTCCGCATGTTTTGGTTAACAGAAGAATGGGTGTAGTTACGGGACTTTGCACTTTTAAAACCAATAAAAAAATTGTAATGTCAACTCATCCTACATTTTCAATCCGTATGTGTATCTTTATTCGGGGAGCATCCATTGCTTCTACCGATTTCTTGTAAAAGGACGCGGTTGACAGTCAATCATATCAATAATATAAGTTCAATTTTCTACATTTTTTAAAGGAAAAGACGGTTCACCTGGTGCAGTGTACGAAGTACTTTATACTGGCGACGAAACAGCATACGACGTTGATAGCCTTCTTGAAGATTTCAACAGTGGTTCATTGAAGTTTGTTGATGTTTGAGGTATTATATGTTTTGGAAACCTTGAAACTGTATCATCAGTAAATTGTTACACGAAATTTGAAAATGGTACCGGTAGCAGTCATTGGGAGAGATTGAGGCATTTTCAACTCAGTTGAGAATTTTCATGGCATATATAAAGGATATCTATTATATATGCTATTATACTGAGCACTCATTTTGTCATGACTTTTTGTCTCACCTTGTCGAAGTCAAAAACAGATATATGTGTTGCTTTTGCGGCGGCGGAGATGGCGTCAACATTCAAGTTTGGCGTTTACGTCATTTTCACACAAACTGTATGCGCTACACCTTTCAAAGTTTGCTTATAGTTGTATCTATTGTGTGGTACATCGTAACGTCACATAGGAAATGTGGATGTGACCTTGACCCTGCAAGCAAGGGGCAGATAAGTTAATAATTTTTACCTTCAACATTTGCGTTTAGGTCACTTTCTCACAAACCTTATGCATTACACCTTTCAAAGTCCGCTTATATGTACTTGTTTCTTGGGTAGTAGTACATCACAACGTGTCAAAAAGCAAATGTGGATGTGACCTTCACCATCCAAGCAAAAGGCCGATAACTTTGATTGTTACATTTCCATCACTTTGTCATGAACTATAATTATGCACTAGATGCTTTAAACATAGTTTATAGCTTAATCTTTGGAAGACAAAACATTCTATTTTGACATAGTTGTGTCTTGGGTAGTGCATGTTTTGGACGCATGCATTCATATATGACCTTGACCTACTTTTTGCACCTAATGATATATCTGTTTTTCATTATTATTATTTGTTATACAATGGCATTTTCTTTGTAAACAAATGCACTTAAATGTCATCTCAGCAAAAAATTAAAAGAAAAAATGCAAAAATCACATGAAATATGTAGAGAACACATTGGAAAGGCAGCAAAACGCCAAAAGGATTGGAGTGAATCGAGCAAATAATTTAATCAGTACAAAGCTGGTGATAAAGTATGGTATCTCAATATAAAGAGAAAAGAAGCAGTATGCACAAAATTAGTAGTGCCCTATACAGGTCCATTTCTTGTCCAAAAGAAAATTAGTGACCAAACTTATGTGTTACAATTTTCAAAATATATGTCAGAAGTTAAAGTAGTACATCATGATAAGCTAAAACCTTATAAAGGGTCAGCACCACCAAAATGGGTTCTAAATAAATCATTAAAGTAAAATCCCCACAGATGGATATAAAGGCTTAAAATGCAAAAATTGTCGCAGTTGATATAAGGATTATTTAGATGCACGCTAGTTAAATTAATATTGAATGTGAATATATATATCTATTCATACTGATCGCGAGTGTTGTATAATAATACTGTACAGAAAATATTTATTATATGAAATTGTTCATAAATATGAAATAGAGATATATTAAATTTTGAATGTATGTTTCAGTTTTAAAATGAGTAGATGTATGCATGTGTATTAACACAAGTTTGATAAAATATAAATATAATGTAAAAAGTGTATATAAAGCATATACAGCTTACATGTATATAATAAATATAAAAAGATAATGAAAACTCAAGTGAAAGCATTACTTGAGTAGTACAGATTTTAAAATATAAATTAAGTAAATATCATATATGTTATATAGTATATGACCCAGGATTCACCTATATTGCACTGTATTTGCAGAACGTCAGTGATGTTCCACAACACTGAGACTTGCTTTAGGACAACTGATTCATGAAATGAAAGAACTTACTAACAAAATTGGAGAAAATCAATCAAAACAGCTGGCTCAGCCAAGTGCACTACATCGCCATAGTCCTAAAAATAACTTTAGACCGCACTACAAGGAAAACAGACCAGTTCACTACTACAACAACTACCAGGTGCCACGCCAGATGCCACATCAGAAGCCACATCAGAAATCACGCCAGAACACTCATATTAGATTTTAGAAATATAGTAATAACAGTCGAAATGTGTGTTAGACATATTAAGAGTTAGGATTATAATAGATAAACAGAGATTCGTTTATTTTATACTAAATTTGTTATCAATTATTAAAACATAAACTTTTAATTCTACGATCTACAAGTAATGCATTTCACAAAGTATATTCCATATTGTTAGTTCTATTTAATATATAGAACCTTAATCTCTTGATCATCACTAGTTTCTAAAAGGTAATGTTTAAAGGTAACTTCTACAGTTGTATTATGCTTTAAGATACTGTTGAAGCTTTCGTGTAAATTTTTACCTGAGCAAATGTTATTGTTACTGAGTATATGCATAGTTTTGTGTTTATATATTAAAATTTAAGGTTATTTGAGGTAATACTTAGGATGTTTATGTAGTTGAGACATGATGATGTTTTGACTGTTTATTGTCATATAGTTGATATAATATGCAAAATAGACATTCGCATTAACATGAATTGTTGTATATTGTTGAACTTAAGAGTTAAGATTATTTCTGAATATGTGCATTAATTCGGAATACTTACTTCTGTGAGTTTTAAGAGATGTTGATGTATAAAAGTTTGTTTTTGTGAGGACACAAAATAGTTTAAGGGGAGGGTAATGTGAACCCTCGGTTCTGTCCAATAATGAATGAGTTATTTACCGTATTGACTTTGCCGTGTACTATATAATATACCAGTATCAAGAGATGTATATATCACGGGTGAAATGAATGAGTTATGTACCGTATTGACATTGCCGTGTACTATATAATTTACCAGTATGAAGAGATGTATATATCACGGGTGAAATGTATAAGTTATGTACTGTATTGGCATTGCCGTGTACTATATAATATACCAGTATGAAGAGATGTATATATCACGGGTGAAATGAATGAGTTATGTACCGTATTGACCTTGCCGTGTACTATATAATATACCAGTATGAAGAGATGTATATCAGACGGGTGAAAGGAATGAGATATATACCATATTGACATTGCCGTGTACTATATAATATACCAGTATGAAGAGATGTATAAAGACTGAGGGTAGGCACCCATTATGACTATAAACATCGATAAGGACTGAGGGTACTCACCCAGTATGACTACAAACGATGATAAGGACTGAGGAGAGGCACCCAATATGACTCCAAACGACGATAAGGACTGTGTGTAGGCATCCAGTAGGATTCCAATAGCGATAAGGACTGATGGTAGGAACCAATTATGACTATAAACATCGATAAGGACTGAGGGTAGTCACCCAGTATGACTACAAACGACAATAAGGACTGAGGGTAGGCACCCATTATGACTATAAACATCGATAAGGACTCAGTGTAGGCAGCCAGTAGGACTTCAAACAGCGATAAGGACTGAGGGTAGGCACCCATTATGACTATTACATCGATAATGACTGAGAGTAGGCACCCAGTATGACTACAATTGACGATAAGGACTGAAGGTAGGCACCCATTATGACTATAACATCGATAAGGACTGAGAGTAGGCACCATTATGACTACAATCGACGATAAGGACTGAGGGTAGGCACCCATTATGACTATAACATCGATAAGGACCGAGGGTAGGCACCCATTATGACTACAATCGACGATAAGGACTGAGAGAAGGCACCCATTATGACTATAAGCAGCGATAAGGACTGAGGGTAGGCACCCATTATAACTATAAACATCGATAAGGACTCTGGGTAGGCAGCCAGTAGGACTCCAAACAACGATAAGGACTGCGGGTAGGCACCCGTTATGGCTAAAAACCTCGATAAGGACTGAGTGTAGGCACCCAGTATGACTACAAACGACAATAAGGACTGAGGGTAGGCACCCGTTATGGCTAAAAACCTCGATAAGGACTGAGTGTAGGCATCCATTATGACTATAAACATCGATAAGGACTGAGGGTTCGCACCCAGTATGACTAAAAACGACGATAAGGTCTGAAGGTAGGCACCCAGTAGGACTCCAAACAGCGATAATGACTGAGGGTAGGCATCCATTATGACTATAAACATCGATAAGGACTGACGGTAGGCACCCATTATGACAAGAAAAACTACGATAAGGACTGAGGGAAGGCACCCAGCAGGACTCCAAACAGCGATAGGGACTGAGGGTAAGCAGTATGACTCCACACAGCGACTATTAAGAAATATAAAAATATCGGACAGAAAAAGTAGCATTCAAGGAGGACAGTAGACCACAAAACACAGAAAAATTAACAACGATAAGGTCTGAGGGTAGGCACCCCATTATGACTAAAAATGATGATAATGACTGAGGGTAGGTACCCAGTATGACTCCAAACAACGATAAGGACTGAGGGTAGGCACCCAGTAAGCCTCAAAACAGCGATTAAGACTGAGGGTAGGCACCCATTATGATTATAGGACTGAGGGTAGGCACCCAGTAAGACTAAAAACGACGATAAGGACTGAGGGTAGGCACATAATATGACTCCAAACAGCGATAGGGACTGAGGGTATGCACCCAGTATGACTACAAACGACGATAAGGACTGAGGGTAAGCACCCATTATGACTATAAACTTCTATAAGAACTGAGGGTAGGCACCCATTATGACTAATAAACAGTCACACAAGATACGAACGTTGACTAAAAACGACGATAAGGACTGAGGGTAGGCACCCAATATGACTATAAAAATCTGTTTAGGCACCTAGTAGGACTCCAAACAGCGATAAGAAATGAGGGTATGCGCCCATTATGAATAAAAACATCGATAAGGACCGAGGGTGGGCACCCAGTAGGACTCCAAACGACGATAAGGACTGAGGGTAGGCAATCAGTAGTACTCCAAACATCGATAAGGACTGAAGGTAGGCACCCAGTATGACTAAAGACGAAGATAAGGACTGAGGGTAGGCACCCATTATGACTATAAAAATCGATAAGGACTGAGGGTAGGCACCCAGTATGACTAAAAACGACGATAAGGACTGAGGGTAGGCACCCAGTATGACTCCAAACTACGATGAGGGCTGATGGTAGGCACCCAGTAAGACTCCAAACATCGATAAGGACTGAGGGTAGGCACCCAGTATGACTGTACACGACGATAAGGACTGAGGGTAGGCACACATCAGGACTCCAAACAGCGATAAGGACTGAGGGTAGTCACCCATTATGAATATAAATATCGATAACGACTGAGGGTAGGCACCCAGCATAACTAAAAACGACGATAATGACAGAGGTTAGGCACCCAGTAGGACTACAAACAGCGATAATGACTGAGCGTAGGCACACATTATGACTATAAACATCGATAAAGACTGAGGGTAGACACCCATTATGACTAAAAATGACGATAACGATTGAGGGTAGGCACCGAGTATGACTCCAAACGACGATAAGGACTGAGGGTAGGCACCAATTATGACAATAAACATCGCTAAGGACTGAGCGTAGGCACCCAGTATGACTGAAATCGACGATAAGGACTGAGGGTAGGCATCCAGTAGGACTCCAAACAGCGATAATGACTGATGGTAGGCACACATTATTACTATAAACATCGATAAAGACTGAGGTTAGGCACACATCATGACTAAAAATGACGATAAAGACTTAGGGTAGGCACCAGTATGACTCCAAACGACGATAAGGACTGAGGTTAGGCACACAGGAAGACTCCAAAAAGCGATAAAGACTTAGGGTAGGCACCCATTATGATTATAAACATCGATAAGGACTGAGGGTAGGCACATAAAAGGACTCCAAACAGCGATAGGGATTGAGGGTAGGCACCCAGTATGACTACAAACGACAATAAGGAATTAGGGTAGGCACTTATTATGACTAAAAACATCTATAATAACTGAGGGTAGAAACTCATTATGACTAAAAACGACGATAAGGACTGAGGCTATGCACCCAGTATGACTACAAACGCCGAAAAGGACTGAGGGTAGGCACCCATTATGACTATAAACATCGATAAGGACTGAGGGTGGGCACCCAGTAGGACTCAAAACAGCGATATGGATTGAGGGTAGGCACCCATTATGACTATAAACATCGATAAGGACTGAGGGTAGACACCCAGTATGACTGCAAACGACGATAAGGACTGAGGGTAGGCACCCACTATGACTATAAACATCGATAAAGACTGAGGGTAGACACCCATTATGACTAAAAATGACGATAACGATTGAGGGTAGGCACCGAGTATGACTCCAAACGACGATAAGGACTGAGGGTAGGCACCAATTATGACAATAAACATCGCTAAGGACTGAGCGTAGGCACCCAGTATGACTGAAATCGACGATAAGGACTGAGGGTAGGCATCCAGTAGGACTCCAAACAGCGATAATGACTGATGGTAGGCACACATTATTACTATAAAAATCGATAAAGACTGAGGTTAGGCACACATCATGACTAAAAATGACGATAAAGACTTAGGGTAGGCACCAGTATGACTCCAAACGACGATAAGGACTGAGGTTAGGCACCCAGGAAGACTCCAAAAAGCGATAAAGACTTAGGGTAGGCACCCATTATGATTATAAACATCGATAAGGACTGAGGGTAGGCACCCAGTAAGACTACAAACGACGATAAGGACTGAGGGTAGGCACATAAAAGGACTCCAAACAGCGATAGGGATTGAGGGTAGGCACCCAGTATGACTACAAACGACAATAAGGAATTAGGGTAGGCACTTATTATGACTAAAAACATCTATAATAACCGAGGGTAGAAACTCATTATGACTAAAAACGACGATAAGGACTGAGGCTATGCACCCAGTATGACTACAAACGCCGAAAAGGACTGAGGGTAGGCACCCATTATGACTATAAACATCGATAAGGACTGAGGGTGGGCACCCAGTAGGACTCAAAACAGCGATATGGATTGAGGGTAGGCACCCATTATGACTATAAACATCGATAAGGACTGAGGGTAGACACCCAGTATGACTGAAAACGACGATAAGGACTGAGGGTAGGCACCCACTATGACTATAAACATCGATAAGTACTGAGGGTAGGCACACAGTATGACTACAAACGACGATAAGGACTGAGGACAGGCACCCAATAGGACTCCAAACAGCGATAAGGACTGAGGGTATACACCCATTATGATAATAAACATCGATAAGGACTGAGGGTAGGCACCCAGTATGACTACAAACAACGATAAGGACTGAGGGTAGGAACTCATTATGGCTATAAACATCGATAAGGATAGCAGGTAGGCATCCTGTATGACTACAAACGGCGATAAGGACTGAGGGTAGGCACTCATTATGACTATAAACGTCGATAAGGACTGAGGGTGTGTACCCAGTTTGACTACCAACGACGATAAGGACTGAGGGTAGGCACCCGTTATGACTATAAACATCGATAAGGACTGATGGTAGGTACCCAGTTGGACTCCAAACGGCGATAAGGACTGAGGGTAGGCACCCAGTAGGACTCCAAACAGCGATAAGGACAGAGGGTAGGCACCCATTATGACTATAATCATCGATAAGTACTGAGGGTAGGCACCTAGTATAAATAAAAACGACGATAAGGACTGAGGGTATGCACCCAGTATGACAACAAACGACGATAAGGACTGAGGGAAAGCACCCTGTAGGACTCCAAACAGCGATAAGGACTGAGAGTAGGCACCCATTATGACTATAAACATCGATAAGAACTGAGGGTAGGCACCCAGTATTACTACAAACGACGATAAGGACTGAGGTAAGCACCCATTATGACTATAAACATAGATAAGGACTGAGGGTAGGCACCCAGTATGACTAAAAACGATGATAAGGACTGAGGGTAGGCACCCAGTAGGACTCCAAACGACGATAAGTGGAGTGCGTGGTCCAGTGGTAGAACGCCGAATTCCTGATCGAGAGGGCGTGGGTTCGATCGTCCGTCGCAGCCACGTTATTTATCCTTGAGCAAGTTAATTAATCCACATTGCTTAGTAATGGTTCTACCCAGGAAGCCATCGAGAGTGATTAATCTAAGTTGCACGAACTTGTTTCGCAATCGATGTAAAATAAATATGCTTAGAACAAACGACGATAAGGACTGATGGTAGGCACACAGTATGACTAAACACGACGATAAGGACTGAGGGTAGGCACTCATTATGACTATAAACATCGATAAGGACTGAGGGTATGCACCCAGTATGACTACAAATGACGATAAGGACTGAATGTAGGCACCCATTAGGACCCAAAGCAGCGAAAGGGACTGAGGGTACGCACCCATTATGATCATAAACATCGAAAAGAACTGAGGGTAGGCACCCAGTAAGACCAAAAACGACGATAAGGACTGAGGGTAGGCACCCAATAGGACTCTAAACAGCGATGAGGACTGAGGGTAGGCTTCCATTATGACTATAAACATCGATAAGGACTGAGGGTTGGCAGCCATTATGACAATAAACATCAATAAGGAATGAGGGTAGGCACCCAGTAGGACTCCAAACAGCGATAAGGACTGAGGGTAGGCACGCAGTAGGACTCCAAACATCGATAAGGACAGAGGGTAGGCATCCAGTATGACCAAACACGACAATAAGGACTGAGGGTAGGCACCAAGTAGGACTCCAAACAGCGATAAGGACTGAGGGTAGGCACGCAGTATGACTACAAACGACGATAAAGACAAAGGGTAGGCACCCACTATGACTATAAACATCGATAAGGACTAATTGAAGGTACCCAGTATGACTATAAACGACGATAAGGACTGAGGGTAGGCGTCCAGCAGGACTCCAAACAGCGCTGAGGACTGAAGTTAGGCACCCATTATGACTATAAACATCGATAAGAAGCGAGCGTATGCACCCAGTATGACTACAAACGACGATAAGGACTGAGGATAGGCACCGATTATGACTATAAACCACGATAAGGACTGGGTGTCGGCACCCATTATGACTATAAACATCGATAAGGACTTAGGATAGGCACCCATTATGACTATAAACATCGATAAGGACTGAGGTTATGCACCCAGTATGACTACAAACAACGATAAGGACTGAGGGTAGGCACCCATTATGACTATAAACATCGATAAGCACTGAGGGTAGGCACACAGTATGACTAAAAACGACGATAAGGACTGATGGTAGGCACCGAATAGGACCCCAAACGACGATGATGACTGAGGGTAGGCGCCCAGTAGGACTCCAAACAGCGATAAGGACTGAGGGTAGGCACCCATTATGACTATAAACATCGATAAAAACCGAGGGTAGGCACCCAGTATGACTACAAACGACGATAAGGACAGAGGATAGGCACCCATTATGACTATAAACATCGATAAGGACTGAGGGTAGGCACCAAGTATGACTTAAAACGACGATAAAGACTGAGGGTAGGCACCCAGTAGGACTCCAAACGACGATAAAGACTGAGGATTGGCATCTAAAAGAACTCCAAACAGCGATAAGAACTGAGGGTAGACACACAGTATTACTACAAACGACGATAAGGACTGAGGATTGGCACCAATTATGACTATAAACATCGATAAGGACTGAGGGTAGGCAACCAGTATGACATAAAACGACGATAGGGACTGAGGGTAGGCACCAGTAGGACTCCAAACGACGATAAGGACTGAGGGTAGGCACCCAGTAGGACTCCAAACAGCGATTAGGCTGAGGGTAGGCACTCAATATGACAATAAGCATGGATAAGGACTGAGGGTAGGCACCCAGTAGGTCTCCGAACAGTGATAAGGATTGAGGGTAGGCACCCATTATGACTGTAAACATTGATAAGGACTGAGTGTAGGCACCCAGTAGGACTCCAAACGATGATAAGGACTGAGGGTAGGCACCAAGTAGGACTCCAAACAGCGATAAGGACTGAGGGTTTGCACCCAGTATGACTACAAATGACGATAAGGACTGAATGTAGGCACCCATTAGGACCCCAAGCAGCGAAAGGGACTGAGGGTACGCACCCATTATGATCATAAACATCGAAAAGAACTGAGAGTAGGCACCCAGTAAGACTAAAAACGACGATAAGGACTGAGGGTAGGCACCCAATAGGACTCTAAACAGCGATGAGGACAGAGGGTAGGCTTCCATTATGACTATAAACATCGATAAGGACTGAGTGTTGGCACCAATTATGACAACAAACATCAATAAGGAATGAGGGTAGGCACCCAGTAGGACTCCAAAAAGCGATAAGGACTGAGGGTAGGCACGCAGTAGGACTCCAAACATCGATAAGGACTGAGGGTAGGCATCCAGTATGACCAAACACGACAATAAGGACTGAGGGTAGGCACCCAGTAGGACTCCAAACAGCGATAAGGACTGAGGGTAGGCACGCAGTATGACTACAAACGACGATAAAGACAAAGGGAAGGCACCCACTATGACTATAAACATCGATAAGGACTAATTAAAGGTACCCAGTATGACTACAAACGACGATAAGGACTGAGGGTAGGCGCCCAGCAGGACTCCAAACAGCGCTGAGGACTGAAGTTAGGCACCCATTATGACTATAAACATCGATAAGAAGCGAGGGTATGCACCCAGTATGACTACAAACGACGATAAGGACTGAGGATAGGCACCGATTATGACTATAAACCACGATAAGGACTGGGTGTCGGCACCCATTATGACTATAAACATCGATAAGGACTGAGGATAGGCACCCATTATGACTATAAACATCGATAAGGACTGAGGTTATGCACCCAGTATGACTACAAACAACGATAAGGACTGAGGGTAGGCACCCATTATGACTATAAACATCGATAAGCACTGAGGGTAGGCACACAGTATGACTATAAACGACGATAAGGACTGATGGTAGGCACCGAATAGGACCCAAAACGACGATGATGACTGAGGGTAGGCGCCCAGTAGGACTCCAAACAGCGATAAGGACTGAGGGTAGGCACCCATTATGACTATAAACATCGATAAGAACCGAAAGTAGGCACCCAGTATGACTACAAACGACGATAAGGACAGAGGATAGGCACCCATTATGACTATAAACATCGATAAGGACTGAGGGTAGGCACCAAGTATGACTTAAAACGACGATAAAGACTGAGGGTTGGCACCCAGTAGGACTCCAAACGACGATAAAGACTGAGGATTGGCATCTAAAAGAACTCCAAACAGCGATAAGAACTGAGGGTAGACACACAGTATTACTACAAACGACGATAAGGACTGAGGATTGGCACCAATTATGACTATAAACATCGATAAGGACTGAGGGTAGGCAACCAGTATGACTTAAAACGACGATAGGGACTGAGGGTAGGCACCCAGTAGGACTCCAAACGACGATAAGGACTGAGGGTAGGCACCAAGTAGGACTCCAAACAGCGATTAGGCTGAGGGTAGGCACTCAATATGACAATAAGCATGGATAAGGACTGAGGGTAGGCACCCAGTAGGACTCCAAACAGTGATAAGGATTGAGGGTAGGCACCCATTATGACTATAAACATTGATAAGGACTGAGTTTAGGCACCCAGTAGGACTCCAAACGATGATAAGGACTGAGGGTAGGCACCAAGTAGGACTCCAAACAGCGATAAGGACTGAGGGTAGGCACACATTATGACTATAAACATCGATGAAGACTGCGGGTAGGCACCTAGTATGACTAAAAACGACGATAAGGAGTGAGGGTAGGCACCCAGTATGACTCCAAACGACAATAAGGACTAAGGGTAGGCACCCAGTATGACTGCAAACATCGATAAGCACTGAGGGTAGGCACACAGTATGACTAAAAACGACGATAAGGACTGAGGGTAGGCACCCAGTATGACTACAAACGTCGATAAGGACAGAGGATAGGCACCCCATTGTGACTATAAACATCGATAAGGACTAAGGGTAGGTACCCAGTATGACTACAGACGACGATAAGGACTGAGGGTAGGCATACAGTAGGACTCCAAACAGCGATAAGGACTGAAGGTAAGCACCCATTATGGCTATAAAAGCCACGATAAGGACTGAGGGTAGGAGTCCTAATGTGTAATCAGAATGTTTGTTTGTGCGTTTGTGAACATTGTGGGTTAATTAAATAATTTCAGATTATGCCAGTTGGTAAATTCACCAAAATTTGATGTGTAATGAACACAGGTGTAGTTGTTGCAGTGTAATGTACATGTTTTCATGCGCATGTAATATACATGTTTTCCTGTCTTTCCTGTTAGTGGTTTTCAGTTAATTTGACTTTATATAATTTTGTTTTAATTTGTTGTTTTTGATACATGTGTTCTATTTTAATGATATGTAAAGAGGTATATAATAAAAGGATCATTACTATAGTAATTTGTTCTGTTCTCTCGTAGGTAAATGTCAGATCAGGCATTTTCCTACTCGAGGTGATACAAACTTCCAGAACAAGTTACTATAGTAATAATCCTAGTGTATCAATAGAATGAAACTAGCAAAAGGCTACCAACATTCCTATTCAACATCAGGGAAAATCAATGAAACGTAACTATAAGCAAAAAATTCTTCATATTTTAAAGTTGGGGATTATATAGTTGGGAACTCCTTTCGACTACTCCAGACATGAATACCATAGTTATTTACTTCTTGTGTGCGATTCTTACGGATGGCGGGGTTTTTTCCAGGAAAAGTGGGTGGTCTGGCTCCACCCCAAAACAATCGACCGTCATATATAACCTAACATGTGTTGAAAATGACGTAAACCACCCTACAAACAAATGCTTCTTTCATGCCTAAACACACTAGTACTTTGTAATACAATATATTGACCACCAATGTATTCCAACATGTTACTGATCCAGTATTTATTACACAATAAATCTTACAAAGCAAGAATACAAAAAAATAAAAAATAATAACGATAAATAATTAAATTTATAGAAGATCTTACATGAGTACTCATTCATTCTAGAATTTATTATACGAGTTGGCAAAATGATAAAATGCGAGGCTCTTGCCGAGCATTATATCATTTTTGCTAAGGAGTTTAATAAATTCAATAATGAATGAGAACTCATGTAATATTCTATTTATCACATAACTCACATAGAGACTTTTATTGCATTTTGCCTGTCGCTTTAACACGTCAGAACACGTACATTAACGTGACGTCCATGACGTCATTAACGTTATGTTATAGCACTAGTGGAATATCAAAAATATTGAATGATGTTATTACACTCCCACACCGTGATCAAAACAGTTATCGTCTTCTTTGTCCATATTTTAACCTCCCTCATTTTCGTCTTAAAATAATTCTGCAAAATCATACTGGAAAAACAAACATACAAAGCATGAACCAGTGAAAATGGCTAAAAATGTTTGTATTATTGCTTAATACAGCATGAGCAAACAAAATGAAGTTGTATCACTTCGGGATGAAATAAAATATGTTACTTACTACAAATTAACACATTCATGACATGTTCATGACATGTAATGTAAAGTGCAACACCTCTCACGACTCCTAGCACAGGCTTAAGCGAATTTCTACTTTAAAGTCAAAAAGATTGGGCTGGATGATCCCAAAGGACCAGTAAGTAATAACATTACTGATTTGTAGTCGGGACGACTTTTTACGGCAGCCATACAGCACTTAACAAACGTCAGTGTGAATGCCAGAAATTACTGAAAAGGATATCCCTTGGAAGTAAGAAAAACAAACAAGAGATAAAAAAGAGATATTACGTTGTGCCTCGAGCCCCTAAATAATCATATAAATTAGAACTAAAGGTTGTTTTTCGTAAAAACTGATGCCCCATGCGTATTAAAACCTTTAAACAGTCACAACTCCAAAAATCAATCAACCAGAACACGACAACAATAAGCGCAACTAGGATTGGTACTGATCATGTCCGCTACGTTTCACTGAAATCCAGCAAGGGGTTTAGGAAAACTAGTCCGGATAAAGTTTTTGTATAAGGGGCCAGAACTATGTCAAAATCATTCAACCGGAACATGGAGTTGTTAGGCGCAACTAGAATTGGTACTGATCTTCCTTCCAAGTTTCGTTGAAATTTGGCCAGAGGTTCACCAGAACTAGTTTGTATATAAGGGGCCATAACTATGTCAAAATCATTCAACCGGAACATGGAGATGTTATGCGCAACAAGGATTGGTACTGATCTTCCCTGCCAAGTTTCGTTGAAATCCGGCCAGATGTTCAACAGAGCTAGTTTGTACAAAGTTAATGTATTAAAACATTTTAAGGATATAACTATTCCAAAAAGCATTCAATTGGAACACGACAATTATATACGCAACCAAGTTCCGTTGAAAGACGAACGGAGGTTGAGGAGAACTAGTCCAGACAAAGTTTGATTATTGAAACCTTTTAAAAAGCCACAACTCCACCAAAAATCACTCAACCAGAGCATGACAACGGTATGCGTAACTAGGCTTGGTACTGATCATTCGTGCCAAGTTTCATTGAAATGTAGCTTGGGATTCAGGAAAACTAGTCCGGATAAAGTTTTTGGTATAAAGGGACATAACAATTGCAAATAATACACATTAACAAACTATTATCGACGTATACAAAATATATATTTTAGTCGGAGTATACACTGTTTGTCATAATATATCCTTTTTTCAGTTTTACCTTGTAAAGGACATTTTGCAAATATTTTACTTTTATAATATGTTAATAATTCATATACATTATCCATCTTTAGAGATGTGCATTAATGTTTGTTTCCATATTTTGATGAGGTCAATGTCACTTTTTTCGATATATTTCCTCATATAAAGACTTTCATAGAGTTCTTCTATGTTTCTATGCTCACTACTTGAAAGAAACTCAATTAATTGATAGCTTTTTACGTAAAGATCTGATTCAGCATTAAAATCGGCAATTCAGAATGTTCATTTCTGTCTTGTACTACGTATGGTGACGAAAATGCTAATCCAATGTCAAGTTTCTGAAAGAAATGTTGTGCTATGTAACTCCTCCAAATATCGCTCACTCGTCCGTTGACACTTATAGGCAAAGCCATGTAAGCAAATGCTGGTGGCATCCATAACGCTGCCTGTGCATTAAAAGGTGCATATGTATTTTAGGTAATACCAATACCGGATGTATCTGTTTAGTGGAATTAAAATTGAAATGAATGTTGCTGACGAGTCGATATATAGCATCTACATCTGGCTGCCTATTTGCTAGCGATTGAATCACACCGACTTTCATTTCTTTTTCTGAAATACATACTCTAGGAGTGGTTGTTTAGTCTTTAACAGATTGCAATGGAAACCCTCTAGGCCATATACGTGTCTCTGAATTAACAAAATATGGATCAGGATTGATTAGTTTATTTTTAAAACCTGTTAAGCAAACATAACGATGCCGCAGTTTTCCTCCTTGAAAATCATCCATATTTACAATTCCAAGGTTATCGTCATCAAAATCCCATATATATTTTGCCTTGTGATGGATTGCATACACATATCCTAAATTCTTTCTCCCAAAGTGCTTGAATGGTATAACTTTAGATAACATAGGATACAGTAATTGATGTTCTTCTACTGAAAGGTACTTTATCATACTTCCCTCCTTAGTTTCCGTAATAATGTCCTTAAAGGGAATGTAGCGCCACAGCCAAACAAACTATATTACTGGGAGTTCTGAAAAACTTGGAAAAAGGTGAAAGAATTATCAAAATCGGATGATAAACAAAAAAGATATGACCATTTAAAGGTTGTTCTAAAACAAATATGGCAGCCGCCATTTTTAGAACTATGACGTCATAGTTCCAATATTACCATATATGGAATATTAATAAATATCATTTAAAACGAAGAAAATCACTGCAAATGAATGATTTTTTTTTACTGGGGATATAAATCATTATTGCCATTAAGTATTACATATTTTTCATACAGTTGCTGTCATTTTTTCCCTATAAATCAGTATATTTTTATATTTATAAATATTCCATATATGGTCATTTAGAACCGTGATGTCATAGCTCTCAAAATGGCCGCTTCCATATCCGTTTTAACAGAAATTTCAAATGATCATATCTTCTTTGTTTATCATCCAATTTTGATAATTCTTTCACCCTTATTCAAGTATTTCAGAACTCTCAATAATACATATGTTTGGCTGTGGCGCTACATTCCCTTTAAGGTAGTTCTCTTTTGGTGGCGTCTGTGTATCAGCAACAATTACAAGACACCAATTTGACAGATTTTAAATGTGCTTTATCGCTGATGAAGGAGGTAAGATTGTCGTTACTACTGCCCAGTTGTCACAGTCTGAAGAGTTATCTAAAACAGCCAAAGACAATTGACTTGGTAATGGAATTAATGAAGGAATAATATTTCGGATCGTTTCACCAGAAAATTTTGATCCTGTTACGGCACCAACAGTTGAGGGAACAACATCACATCCTTAATGTACTTTGTTGTTTTGGTGGAGGTGATTCATAATCTCAATAGTAGATTTGTGATAAATAATCATTTTGTCGCAGAAATTGGACTTGATCTGCTTAGGGGAGACAGGTGTTTCGGTTCTAGGTTTAAAAGCTATTATCTTGTTATCGGTCTGCTCGTCGACATCATTGTAGATTGACAACCAAACAGTAAGAGATTTACCTCCAAAATTCTGATCAACCAACTCATCATTTGTGTGGCATTTTGCTTTACCGCAGTATGTCCTATTTGCTATTCGGTTAATTAATGCACTTCCTAGGACCACAAACATTTCATCAATAAGTGCATACGGCATTTTGTCTTCCGGCCCTTCCCAGCCGTAATACAACTTCAGGGATTTCAGTCTGTTAAGCCTGTCGAAAATTTGTGGGACGCATAAGAAAGCATCGTCATCCATTTTGGCTCCGAGAAGAGCATCTGGGTAGTTATCATTTATATATTTTAACCAAACGTACATTTTTTCACCAAACTTAACAGCCCGTCCATGGCGAGAAACATTAAGATATAAAATGTCTCGGTAAACATTGTTTTCATGAATTGTATCATCAGTTGGATCGTCAATAAGGAACTTGTAAGTAATTCGAAAGGCAGTTGGTCGTACATACTAAGCATTGTAGAGATCCATGTGCTTCTTTGTGTTATTCGTAACTGAGTTTTATCATGGGCTGAGAGTATTCCGAAAACAAAATGTGGTCTTTGATCAATTTCGAGCGTTTTTCTACTTGCATAGATTTGTCCTGTAGATGGTGTTTGGTTCTTTAAGTAACGGTTAGATACGAACATGGCTATAACAACCAAACACAACATGCTTAGACCGCATAGATGAAATTTTGACGGCGCCATCGTAACGCGACTATAAACTATCAGAAATAGTTTTCTCTTCCTGTGAAATCTGCAATGGAAGAGGTTGATACATCAATTACGCTATACATTAGTCGTGGATTTCTGTTATGCACAAACGTGTATTATGTATACAAAATATAACTATAGTTATTGATGCATGTAAACAATGCATATTTCAAAATAATGATGCATTCTTTATAAATGTATGTATACAATGTAAATCTATACTGACATATGCATATTTACAATGTTAATTTATCGGTGTTATATATGTATTTATACAATGTAAATAAATTATCATACATGCATGTATATAAGATAAATATATGATTATTGATTCATATATATTCTGAAAGGAAAAAGAAACGCAGGGTGCGTATTTCCGCTATATATTGCATATACTGCACACTAAATTCCATATATATTCCAAGGAAATCCCAAGATGTTTTGTAAAACACAAAAGTGCAGTTAGTTAGAGAAAGGACACAACTGTGATGTTGTAGACGTTTTAATCACAATACACATTGTAACAAGAAATTCATAAATGCTGAAGTTCCTCTTTGAAAAATTGAGCCAGTTCAGTACTGTATTTAATGTTAAGTGATTGCAACATTTAAAGCCTAAGTTTGCTCACCTGCTTGAGCCAAATGCGCATTCTGACGATAATGAAACTTTAAAGGGGTAACCATTGGTGTGTTCAGTGCTGTTTAAACCTTCTTTCTAAAAGGACAGGCCTAATGTCGCCCTGTACCATTCGATTAGCAGTAGCATATTAAACATACAATATATAGCGGAAATACGCACCCTGCGTTTCTTTTTCCTTTCAGTATATATATGAATTTATTTTATGATATGCAGTAAAATAGCGTATTTATCAGTGAAATAAAAGTGTTATTCCACACTGTGGAATATAGAGTTTTATTTCACAGTAGCTGCCGGGACTACTTTTGTTGTTCTACTAATAGTACTATATTTCCCTTAAAAAAAATTGTAAAATCATAAAATAAAAAGAAAATTTGTTATTTTGTCGTGAAAAAAAGAAAACTTTTATATTTTGACTCATGCTTTGCATTCGTGAAAATATAAAGTTTTCTCACTTCTCGATGAAATAAAATATGTTATTCACTCCAAAACAACACATATCCTCTATGTATACAATGTATCAAAGTCAAAGAGGAATATAGCATCCAATGACTAGTCAACCAAAACAAGCACATAAACACATCCATATAGATAAATAAATACAAGGTATATGACTTCACAAACATAACAGGGTTGACATTAGGGCTATCACTTTGGAACGGTCATTGGCAAAGTTAAGCGACTTGCAAATTCACATACATTGTAACATCATTGGCTTCAATAGACATTACGCAGAATACCGGTATAACCGTCGGTGTATTACATGTCACTGTAGAGCACAGCTGGTAGAGGCTATTCCCCAGATGGCAAACATTGAATCAGAAGTTACTTTTTAGCACAAATAACTGCATCCATCCCAGATAAAAGACAGCGAGAACGACTTGAAAAGAGCCACATAATCTATCATTGGTTTCACAAACCCATTTCGAGTTGATATTGATTTGAAATTGTTTCCGTGTCACATGGTACAACCCGTTAATTAGAGCGTGGCTCACATATATTTACTAGATAATGATGTGTTTGTGTACAGATAAATGTATAAGATTGTTGTGTTAATGAACCGACATCTAAAAGTATGTATTATTACAGTCTAAGCCTCCCGGAGTGGAACTAAACCTTTAGGGTGTGTAGGCCATCTATGTGATACAGCGGGAATCAACGCATAACGTAACGATCGGTGGAGACGGTTCCCGTACCTGGACAACATGGTCAGGTTATTATAGTAGCAACAACCCCCAGGACACGTGGTGGGCCCGTCATCAGTCCTCAGTGGGGTAACAAAACCCACAACTTCGGTGGAGGTTATTCATCGCGTCAACATAGATATCGCGTCATCATAATCATCGCGCCATCAACCATTATAAAAGGCTTCTGATGACAATCACCCATCATTGGAATCGCGCATCATATTCATGAGCTCTCGTGCATCATTCTTTGTAACGTTTGTGATCATCAACATTGTTGTAACTGCAACAACACTTTAGTGTCATATATAGTCAGTCGACACATTCAGTGTTTGTGATAATACTACGAACGTCTTAAACATTCATGAGAACAGTCTTTTTCATATTTCATCTGTGTATTCGTTTGTTTTTCATTATAATTGTATATATATTTAACATATTTTAAAAGTTGCATTAAATTTATGTAAATGCAGTCATCGTCATTGATTCTTTCCTGAGTTAGTCCCAACCACTAAGGTCATCTTGCGACACCAGCATTATCCAGACCTACCAGATGCAGAAACAAATTTAGAGAATATCAAGTGATTGAATTGGGCTGGACTATGATGATATTGCGTCACAACAGTTGACAATATACTAAACGAGCCTGACACTGAAGAAGGAAGCGATGATGAGTTGGGAGATGTGGAAGTCAACAACCTGATTGATATTGTGTTGAGAAAGTGATAACGATGAATAAAAGAATCATGAGCTCATCTGATGTAACATATTTCCATGAAAATACTATATTGTCCTGTTAGGGTCATGTTACCATCGCACATCGACCTAGCGATGGTAAGATGCGATGGTCGATGGTAAGATGCGATGGTCGATGGTAAGATGCGATGGTAAGATGCGATGGTAAGATGCGATGTTGATGGTAAGATGCGATGGTCGATGGTAAGATGCGATGGTCGATGGTAAGATGCGATGGTCGATGGTAAGATGCGATGGTAACATGACCTTTACAGGACACCGTAATATTGAATACATAACAATATCAATACATGCATGTTATCTTATAGAGCTTACATGTATATGTGTTAGTAACATATGTAACGTTTAATACAGTTTGTAAATATGTTGACATTGGTTAATTCATTTACATTTGATTAATATATGAATGAAAAATTATAAATTATATAGCAGTTAAACATTTCATATAATATGCTATTTTGAATTTGGTAACGTAAAAAATACGGAAGAGTCGTGTTAATTGTATGCAAACTTCATTTTGTTCAATGTTTACCTAAGTCGAAACAGTATATACATTAACATAAGTATACACATCCATGTTTGTATCTGATACTTAGATGTCGTATTTAAATAAGATGATGCAAACGTAAATGGTGACGTAAGTAACGTTTATATCCTGTATATTTACTATATATAAGTACATTAGTCATCCATGAGCGGATATTTTTAATTATATCCTGTATATATACTATATAAGTACATAAGTCGTCCCTGGGCGGATGTTTTTTATTATATCATGTATATACCTAGTACCTTCATTTTCCTATAAAGGAATACAAAACCCTGTATCACCTCTAAGAGGTTTTCTGAATATCACTATGCTACTAAAATAGAATTTGTATTATATACTTTATATATATATATATATATAAGTACATTAATCGTCCTTGAGAGGATATATGTATTATATACAATGTAAATGCATTAGTCGTAGTTGAGCGGATATTATTGTATAAGCCAATAAGTCGTCCTTGAGCGGATATTTTTTATATACTAAATAAGTACAATCGTCGTCCTTGAGCGGATATTATTATATAATCACATTAGTCGTCCTTGAGTGGTTATTGTTATTATATACTATTTAAATACATTAGTCGTACTTGAGTGGATATTTTTTTATATACTAAATAAGTAAATGCCTCGTCCTTGAGCGAATATTATTATAATATACTATATAAGTACATAAGTCATATTGGAGCGATTATTATTAGATATGCATATTAGTCGTACTTGAGCGAATATTATTATATATGCACATTAGTCATCATTGAGCGCATATTTTTATTATATACTATGTAAGTACATTAGTCGTATTTGAGGAAATATTATTATATTTGCACATCAGTCGTCCTTGAGCAGATGTTTTTATTATATACTATATAAGTACATTAGTCGTACTTGAGTGGATATTGTTCTTATGTACTATATAAGTACATTAGTCGTTCTTGAGCGAATATTATTATATATGCACATTAGTCGTCCTTGAAAGGATATGGTTATTATACACTATATAAGTAAATTAGTCTTACTTGAGCGAATATTATTATATATGCGCATTAGTCGTCATTGAGCGGATATTGTTATTATACACTATATAAATACATTAGTCGGATATGAGCGAATGTTATTATATATGCGCATTAGTCGTCATTGAGCGGATATTGTTATTATACACTATATAAGTACATTAGTCTTACTTGAGCGAATATTATTATATATGCGCATTAGTCGTCATTGAGCGGATATTGTTATTATACACTATATAAGTACATTAGTCTTACTTGAGCGAATATTATTATATATGCGCATTAGTCGTCATTGAGCAGATATTGTTATTATACATTATATAAGTACATTAGACGTATATGGGCGAATATTAATATATATGCGCATTAGTCGTCATTGAGCGGATATTGTCATTATACACTATATAAGTACATTAATCGTATATGAGCGAATATTATTATATATGCGCATTAGTCGTCATTGTGCGGATATAGTTATTATACACTATATCAGTACATTAGTCATCCTTGAACGGATATTGTTATTATATACTATATAAGTACATCAGTAGTCATTGAGCGGATATTGTTATTATACACTATATAAGTACATTAGTCTTACTTGAGCGAATATTATTATATATGCGCATTAGTCGTCATTGATCGGATATTGTTATTATACACTATATAAGTACATTAGTCTTACTTGAGCGAATATTGTTATATATGCGCATTAGTCATCATTGAGCGGATATTGTTATTATACACTATATAAGTACATTAGTCGTATATGAGCGAATATTATTATATATGCGCATAAGTTGTCATTGAGCGGATATTGTTTATTATACACTATATAAGTACATTAGTCTTACTTGAGGGAATATTATTATATAAGCGCATTAGTCGTCATTGAGTGGATATTGTTATTATACACTATATAAGTACATTAGTCGTATATGAGCGAGTATTATTATATATGCGCATTAGTCGTCATTGAGCGGCTATTATAGGTTATTGCATTTGTATGGCTAAATATTACTTGGAACGAGTTGTTTTGGCAAAGGACGACAAGCTCGCTCGTCGTCCTTTGCCAAAACAACTCGTTCCAAGTAATATTTAGCCATACAAATGCAATAACCTATAATAGTGCACGCTTAGCTCAATGCAAACTAAACGGGACAATATGAAAGTATACAATAATGTTATTATACACTATATAAGTACATTAGTCTTACTTGAGCGAATATTATAATATATGCGCATTAGTCGTCATTGAGCGGATATTGTTATTATACACTATACAAGTACATTAGTCGTATATGAGCGAATATTATTGTATATGCGCATTAGTCGTCATTTAGCAGATATTGTTATTATACACTATATAAGTACATTAGTCGTATATAAGCGAAAATTATTATATATGCGCATTATTCGTCATTGAGCGGATATTGTTATTATACACTATATAAGTACATTAGTCGTCCTTGAACGGATATTGTTATTATATACTATATAAGTACATTAGTCTTACTTGAGCGAATATTATTATAATATAAGCGCATTAGTCGTCATTTAGCGGATATTGTTATTATATACTATATAAGTACATTAGTCTTACTTGAGCGAATATTATTATATATGCGCATTAGTCGTCATTGAGCGGATATTGTTATTATACACTATATAAATACATTAGTCGTCCTTGAACGGATATTGTTATTATATACTATATAAGTTCATTAGTATTACTTGAGCGCATATTATTATATATGCGCATTAGTCGTCATTGAGCGGATATTGTTATTATACACTATATAAGTACATTAGTCTTACTTGAGCGAATATTATTATATATGCGCATTAGTCGTCATTGAGCAGATATTGTTATTATACATTATATAAGTACATTAGACGTATATGGGCGAATATTAATATATATGCGCATTAGTCGTCATTGAGCGGATATTGTTATTATACACTATATAAGTACATTAATCGTATATGAGCGAATATTATTATATATGCGCATTAGTCGTCATTGAGCGGATATTGTTATTATACACTATATAAGTACATTAGTCATCCTTGAACGGATATTGTTATTATATACTATATAAGTACATCAGTAGTCATTGAGCGGATATTGTTATTATACACTATATAAGTACATTAGTCGTATATGAGCGAATATTATTATATATGCGCATTAGTCGTCATTGAGCGGATATTGGTTATTATACACTATATAAGTACATTAGTCTTACTTGAGGGAATATTATTATATAAGCGCATTAGTCGTCATTGAGTGGATATTGTTATTATACACTATGTAAGTACATTAGTCGTATATGAGCGAATATTATTATATATGCGCATTAGTCGTCATTGAGCGGATATTATAGGTTATTGCATTTGTATGGCTAAATATTACTTGGAACGAGTTGTTTTGGCAAAGGACGACAAGCTCGCTCGTCGTCCTTTGCCAAAACAACTCGTTCCAAGTAATATTTAGCCATACAAATGCAATAACCTATAATAGTGCACGCTTAGCTCAATGCAAACTAAACGGGACAATATGAAAGTATACAATAATGTTATTATACACTATATAAGTACATTAGTCTTACTTGAGCGAATATTATAATATATGCGCATTAGTCGTCATTGAGCGGATATTGTTATTATACACTATAAAAGTACATTAGTCGTATATGAGGGAATATAATTGTATATGCGCATTAGTCGTCATTTAGCAGATATTGTTATTATACACTATATAAGTGCATTAGTGGTATATGAGCGAAAATTATTATATATGCGCATTATTCGTCATTGAGCGGATATTGTTATTATACACTATATAAGTACATTAGTCGTCCTTGAACGGATATTGTTATTATATACTATATAAGTACATTAGTCTTACTTGAGCGAATATTATTATAATATAAGCGCATTAGTCGTCATTTAGCGGATATTGTTATTATATACTATATAAGTACATTAGTCTTACTTGAGCGAATATTATTATATATGCGCATTAGTCGTCATTGAGCGGATATTGTTATTATACACTATATAAATACATTAGTCGTCCTTGAACGGATATTGTTATTATATACTATATAAGTTCATTAGTATTACTTGAGCGAATATTATTATATATGCGCATTAGTCGTCATTGAGCGGATATTGTTATTATACACTATATAAGTACATTAGTCGTATATGAGCGAATATTATTATATATGCGCATTAGTCGTCATTGAGCAGATATTGTAATTATATACTATATAAGTACATTAGTCTTACTTGAGCGAATATTATTATATATGCGCATTAGTCGTCATTGAGCGGATATTGTTATTATACACTATATAAATACATTAGTCGTCATTGAGCGGATATTGTAATTATACACTATGTAAGTACATTAGTATTACTTGAGCGAATATTATTATATATGAGCATTAGTCGTTATTGAACGGATATTGTTATTATTTACCATATAAGTACATTAGTCTTACTTGAGCGAATATTATTATATATGCGCATTAGTCGTCATTGAGCAGATATTGTAATTATACACTATGTAAGTACATTAGTATTACTTAAGCGAATATTATTATATATGAGCATTAGTCGTTATTGAACGGATATTGTTATTATTTACCATATAAGTACATTAGTCTTACTTGAGCGAATATTATTATATATGCACATTAGTCGTCATTGAGCGGATGTTGTTATTATACACTATATAAGTACATTAGTCTTACTAAATCGAATGTTATTATATATGCGCATTAGTCATCCTTGAGCGGATATTGTTATTATACACTATATAAGTACATTAGTCGTATATGAACGAAAATTATTATATAAGCGCATTATTCGTCATTGAGCGGATATTGTTATTATACACTTTATAAGTACATAAGTCGTCCTTGAACGGATATTGTTATTATATACTATATAAGTACATTATTCTTACTTGAGCAAATATTATTATATATGCGCATTAGTCGTCATTGAGCGGATATTGTTATTATACACTATATAAGTACATTAGTCTTACTTGAGCGAATATTATTATATATGCGCATTAGTCGTCATTGAGCGGATATTGTTATTATACACTATATAAGTACATTAGTCGTCCTTGAACGGATATTGTTATTATATACTATATAAGTACATTAGTCTTAGCATTAGTCGTCATTGAGCTGATATTGTTATAATACACTATATAACTACATTAGTCGTATATGAGCGAATATTATTATATATGCACATTAGTCGTCATTGAGCGGATATTGTTATTATATACTATATAAGTACATTAGTCTTACTTGAGTGAATATTATTATATATGTGCATTATTCGTCATTGAGCGGATATTGTTATTATACACTATATAAGTACATTAGTCTTACTTAAGCGAATATTATTATATATGCGCATTAGTCGTCATTGAGCGGATATTCTTATTATACACTATTTAAGTACTTTAGTCGTATATGAGCGAATACTATTGACACTTAGGCTTTTTGCATGGTTAACTATTGACACTTAGGCTTCTTGCAGGGTTTGCTATTGACACTTAGTCCTCATGCGTGGTTTACTATTGACACATAGGCTTCTTGTATGGTTTACTATTGATACTTAGGCTTCTTGCATGGTTTACTATTGACACTTAGTATATTCAAGGCTTACATTTTCATCAATCATTCATCACTCATGTGTTCTAAAAAATGATCAGAATTAAGGTAATATATATGATCTGAAACACCACTATTTTATTATGTTTCAACGTTAAACACTTGTCCTACAGTAATTAAAAGTGTATTTACTTACACAGTCTACAGACAATCCATGCCATGACCCATTTATGATTTGCTTGGTGTGTTACACTTTTCAATTCTCCGACATATATATATTTGTTTGTAGTTTGTAAATTAAGCACTCATGCAAACTTGGAATTATATACGATTGTGATTGTAACACTGTTTCGACCTAACGATTTAATTCCACTCCTGTAAAAATAATCCATCGATCTATCGGGCCTGATCTATCTATGTGTGTATACACACATCATCATAATTTGACCTGTGTGAGCTATTTTTAACACATCCTACAACCGTTCAGTTCAATTCACAATTTAATTTCAGTGACTGTGACATTATGATATGTTAATTTGTCCAGGGAGAAGTGGGGTTTGCGCTTGCGGCTGACTGGCCCTAGGCTGGGTGTTTTTCTGCGTCGCCGCCATTGTGAATAGCCTCTGAAAGAGTGAAATGCAGGTACCAACTTTCAAAACGGTCGCGAAAAATGTATATTTACAAAAAATAAGAAATTTTCAGAAAAGGTAGAACTGGTAATGATCTTCGACTCCTGACAATTTCAACAATATTTGAGAATATTCAATTTTTGTGACCGTTTTGAAACATTGGCAATTTAGAAGAAGACAAAAACTTTCTTTTTTCGATCTTCGTATTTGTACCGCGATTTTCGACTATAATATTTCTATAAAAACTCTCAACACGATTGTTTGTTGAATCTCCGACATAATAATTTACTTCTGATATGATTTGTTTTCTCTGTCATCTAGTCTAAGCTTTAAACTAGGGTTTTATAAAAGAGTACTATAAAATCCGCGCATCTGCACGTGCTCGCAAAATGGGAACTACGTTGCCTCCAACCCAAATTATTTATGTTTGAGTTATGCAGTCCAGGCACGTGAAATGATTCAGCTGCTCCCCTACTGATATACACAGATCTCGACTACTGCCAGCATCAAGATGAATCTCGAAGTGAAATGGTGAGTGTTGACATGCTAAGATCTCGACCAGTGCCAGTATGATGTTAAATATTGTTGTGGCATGTCGTCTGATACAATCACATATTTCGGCCAGTGCCAGCATGAGGATGAATCTTGGGGTGGCATGTTGACTGATGACATGCACATATCTCGGTCAGTGCCAGCATCTTAATGAATCTCGAAGTGGAATGTTAACTGATGACATGTTCAGATCTCTGCCCGTGCCTGGAGGATGATGAATCTTGAAGTTTCATGTTGACGTATGACATATCTCGGCCAGGGCCAGCAGAATGATCTATATTAGAGTGGCATGTTGACTGATGGCATGCACATATCTCGGTCAGTGCCATCATGATGATGAATCTCGAAGTGACATGTTGACTGATGACATGCACAGATCTCGGTCGGTGCCAGTATGATGATGAATCCCGGAGTGTTATGTTGACTGATGACATGCACACATCTCGGTGGGTGGCAGCAGCTTGATGAATCACGAAGTGGCATATTGACTGATGACATGAACACATCTCGGACAGTTCCAGCATGACGAAGTGGCATGTTGACTGATGTAATGATATGAATCTCGATTTGCAATGTTGACTGATGACATGCACATGTCTCGGCCAATGCCAGCATGATGATGAATCTCGGAGTGAAATGTTGAATTATGACATGCACAAATCTCGGCCAGTGCCAGGATAATGATGAATCTCGGAATGGCATGTTAACATTGTTTTCGTGTTACCATCCTTTATTGTAATTAAATATCAATTATAGGTATGTTTAATTGGTTAGCAAGTTCTCTAATCATGTGTGGATTATTGTAAATAGTAATACTGGATTGCTGACCCCTGCACATTTAGGTTTAACCACTGACATAACGTGGATATATAGCTTTAAAGCCGAGCTGCAACAAAGAACATTTTATACATGTCAACCGTTTAGAAAATCTTAAATGGCCACTATTAATTCATCATGTTCATCGGGAAAAATAAAAGTTCTCGCATTTTGTATAATTTTATTTTATCGTATCCAAAAATAGGTATAGATATTTCATGGGTATCCGGTGAAGATAGGAATTAAAACCCGAGGTATAAATGTTTTTATCGGAACCGAGGCTGTGCCGAGTTCCAATTAAAACACCAACACCGGGGGTAGGAATTCTCCATCTGAACCGAATACCCATGATAGATTCTTTTTCTTGCATATCAGAAACATGTTGTGCGTTGACGCCGTCAGCTACTAATATTTGCATATTTTCCTGCATACCGGATGTTTGTGCGCGCGTGAATTTTATCTCGACCCTAGAGTGAGATGGAAATATCTAGCCCCGGTAAAATGACGGATATCCTTGTCCGTATGCAAGACTTGCTAATATATAATAATCTTTAACGAAATAACACAATGAATCGGAAAATCAACAAAAAGCGTTGGCTCAGCAGTTTATGAGGGACATGTATTTGCAATATTTCTTCAAATACAATTGTATGTACCAAAATCTGTCAAACAACAATCACGTCAGCTGCACCTGGATGAATCACAGTTTATACTACTACTACTACTAAACTTAATTATATAACATTTGCATGTTTCAATCATATTGATAAACGTAATAATACCGAAAAGATATATAAATATACTTAAAGTCAAATTGTTCAGTAGTGTTGAACACCTGCTACCTTTCAAAGTACCAAAAAGCAATCATTTCGACAGGCCGTCTGACGATAAACTTCCAATTTTCCAAATGCTAGTAATGATATTTGAATATTTGAATGAATGATGTTTAATAAATAACGGACATAACGATACAGTTGGTAGAATATATTGAGATTTATAATTAAGATAAAAGCATGTTGTTGCATCATAAATATACACTAATTACATTATTAGGCGCAGAAACGTGAACTAGAAAGGTCATGGAGATATGAGAGACAGAGGAACACTGGAGAAATAGAAATAGTTCTACAAACTACACAGTTTGGGACCTAGAACATACATTGGTTTGTGGGATGTGTACAAAAGTAGATAAAAATATCGATTATACAGTAAACATAGCACAGCAATAAACACGCAGCTTAAACAACAAATACATGGATCATATACAAACATCGAACAGTGTACATAACGCAGCCATAAACACGCTGTTCAAACAATAAATACATGAATCATATACAAACATCGAACATGCTGTGTACATAACGCAGCCATAAACACGCAGTTCAAACAACAAATACATGAATCATATACAAACATCGGACAGGCAGTGTACATAACGCAGCCATAAACACGCAGTTCAAACAACACATACATGGATCATATACAAACATCGAACAGGCAGTGTACATAATGCAGCCATAAACATGCAGTTCAAATAACGGTCTTGGATGACAAAGTCAATAACATGTCAACATCATAATTATACAAATGCAAAGGTAACTCCGGTCAACCTTAAAGACATATTTCGAGCCTATTGTATTTGTGTGTGGGGGGGGGGGGGGGGGGGGGGGGGGGGGGGGGGGGGGGGGGGCACCCAATAAAGCATATGTGAGCAGTACACATAATAACACATTAAAGAATTTATTGTGTTGTGCTCTGATTTTAGGTCTAAAACAATTAAGAAATACCAGATAAGTTTTGTATTCAAAAGCTAAATTATAAACATATATTTTTTCATTAAAGTAAATTACACAAAGTGTTGTTAAGCTATTCTTTCCCTCAATATAGCAATGCTATACAAATAAAAAAAACTAAGAGTGGGCCTCAAATTATATACCTGTCTGCCATGAAGCGTGCTGGCTGTAAATATTCAAGCTTCCCATGCTTTTTCACTGACAAGTAGCGTTGGGAAATGTGTCCCTTAAAGAAATAATAATAGAAGCGGAGAACTTTTTTGGGATTGTAAAAATAAGGACTCATAGTGATCTTGGTGTATATATATGCTTTAATTGCCAATTGCAACAAATGTATGACTGTGCATATTTCATATGAAACTGAAGGAAGGACATTTTGATGGTAAATGGTTTTTGGTAGGACACAATTCACTCTTCCAGGTCCGCTTATAGAACCTTTAAGCATCGCATACATGTGCGTATATCAATAAGGGTACATGTAGTACATGTGACTTGTCCTCAGGTGGTCTGTGCAAATATTAATAATGTTTGTCGATTTTTAAAATAACATGTTCGTATTCTATGTGAAGATTTATTGAAATATACAAATATAATTACTAACAAATGGCAGTACGAAGATTCCGTACACACGAAAGAGACTGGACAATAATAACTTCTCTTATCCGTACATAAATTAATAAATGCCAATGTCATTTGTATTGGTAGCGCTAAACGTGAATCATATACACTGTGAGCCATTTATTGTGGACGTGTCTTGTAGCACAACACATGAATCATGTATTGCAGACGTGACTTGTAGCACAACACATGAGTCATTTATTGCAGACGTGTTTTGTAGCATAATACGTGTCATATATTGCAGAAGTGTTTTGTAGCATAACACGTGGAGTCATAGGTCGTCTTTCAAAGTTTGACTTTTATAGAACATGTATCGATACATTTCAGGGAGTATATGTTATAAATGGACCCGCCCTAGACTCGATACATTCGAAGAAATATATTATATAAAAGGGCCCTCAATGGACTCCCATGTTTGCATAACATCCTCTTAAAGGCATTTGCTGCAGTTTTCCATGCGCAGCTATTTTGGGCGACTTATCCTCTAAAACTATTGGATGGATTTCCTACAAATTTACAGGAATGTTGCTTTTGATGTCTAGTTGTATTTTTTTTATTTTTTTTTATTTTTTATTTTTTTATTTTTTATTTTTTATTTTTTTTTATTTTTTATTTTTTTTTATTGTCTTTATTTAAATAAAGGTCTATTATTAGATTCATAAAATAGGAAAAATATAGCATTTTGTAAAAATTCCAACAAAATTAAAAATTTAAGCATAATGGTACGGTTCCAAAAACCAATATTAAATCTCAATATGCACGGTGACCTATACATTTAATTGAATATATTGTCTAAATATATGTTCAAATAAGTGCCTAGGAAGTTTCAACAAATTCTGTTATTAGGAACATAACAGAAAAAGGAAATATACCATTTCTATATAATTTCATACACAACTTGGCCTTTTAGCATAGGGGTAGAGTTTCAAATTCTTTTTCTAAACAAGCATGGGGACCTATCATTTTTATTGCACATTTTGTTTTTATATATGTTAAAATATGTGCTTAGAAAGTTTAAAAAAAAAATCTATTATTGGGAACATACAAAAAAAAAGGAAATTGTATCATTATGAGCTAATTTGTGCATAAATTGTGGTAACGGTCTCAACAGATTTTGTAAGAAAATATAGTTTTACATAAAGATGAGCTTTAAATGTTATTGTAATTAAATGTTCTTTACTTTAATACAATTCTAGCAGATTTGTGACCAATGAATAAATGATTAGACTTCAAAAATGTCTTATTTAGCTATTTCATGGACTTGTTCAACTTTTTGGACAGATTGACATGACGGTGGCATTACAAATTATTTTTTAAAATTTTAAAAGCCATGGTGACCTATCATTATTGTTGCCTTTTCTGTCTATATATATAACAGACTGTACACAAAGTTTAAAGAAATTCTGTTATGCAGAAAAAACTATAGAAAATGTCTTTAAACTTATCAAGCAATGAACATACATATAGGTTACGAGTAGACATTATTTTGGTAAACGTGTAGTCGAAGTAGCAGTATTGTGTAACATTTACGTGTTAACGTCAAATCAGATTCTGGCCGTAATGGTTATAACTTGTATATTTGTACGGGTAACACAATTAAAGGTTACTCGTAACACAATTAAGGTTATTCCGAGTCGTAACACAAATAACGTTATAAATAACGTGGTGACATCCATTATTGATTACTCATTAGAGAACTGGTCCCACAAGTGAAATTCGAACACTGCCGAATGCCGGTCTCTCACATATCATGTTTCATCAATTCATTGCTTATCGATCATCACCATTCGGCAAACGTTCACCTTCTCGGCCCTCAAATCTGCTTCAGGAGTAGCTTGAACCTCGTTGATGTCTTGTGACGATGCTCGGATGGCGTTCACTGCAAGATGGAACGACATAGACAGAATGCGTTGGTTCTTCGTCTAGCCCATTCTGAAGTATGCGGCGGCCAATAGCATAATAGTGGAGCACCATGGAGTAGTAGGCGGGCGGGGTAGGTTGGGGCGCTTCACAAATCTATATAATCATAGATGGGCGTAGCAGCGGATATATCATTGTACCATGAAAAGTCCAATCTAAGTGGGGGAAAAGGGTAAAAAGGGAAATATCAGGCGAAGTGCGGGTGAACAGCGAAAAATCTTCAAAGAAACAGAACTCTACAGCGATGATCTAACAGTGACAAATCCCCCCCACCCCCCGTCAAAGTGGTTTTGTCCTTTGACCTCTAAGTGTGACCTTGACCTCGGAGCCACGGGACCTGTATTCTTCACGCTACACGTCGTCTTGTGGTGTGCACTTTGTGCCAAGGTCTTTAACAAGAGCTGTTAGAGGACAACGTGGCTCGACTATTCGAATTTTCAGAGAACAAAAATGATACACCCGGCATGCCGTCAGAAGAAAATATGTGAAAACAAAGGGGCGAGCTGGATGTGGCGAGAAGAAAATATTGGAATTTTCATTAAATCAAGGACCACATTTTTTTCTGTGATGACACGGAGGTAATTTCATAATAACCCTTTCAAATGATACATAATGGACATTTTATGTTGACAATTTGAAGAAAATATTGTTAACACAAGCGCCAAGTTTCGCTATTTAAACCGTTCTTCCAAACTCTACCCATGTGTTGAGGTCACAAAATGATGCATATATGCTAATTAAAAATGTATATGTATCCACGTGTTCATAAAATACCCGCACATGAATATGATTGTATGAAATGAATTTAGAGTTGGTAACTTTTATTCGAAAGCTTCAGGCAATAACAAAAAGGCGATGTTTTGGCTGGCCTGTTTTCATGTTTATATTGTATTTCTAGAGTCAGGATTTGCAATTATATGTTAGTTTTATATATACCTTATCGTTCGTCGAATTTGAAGCGGTGTGCATATGTTGTAAAGTTAGCGTTGCTGTTGGGCGAGTGAGTGACTTTAAAAAGTATATGTAAATGCATTTGACCTTTTGACCCCTTTGTGACTCATGGACCTTTCATCCAATTTCTTGTACTCAGTAGATACGATCATCGTCCCATTTATAATCAAGTGCTGAAGGCACTGATGGGCGGTGCTTTTTGTAAGTGTTGTATAGATGGGAACATGGAAGTGCTGTAAATGTAACTTACATGGTTTTCTTTTTACATTCAGTGATGATTTCAGATGATTGATATTCATTACCCATTTCATATTTAAACATATTTTAGCTAACTCATATGGCCCGAATTAGCTTCCGTAGATTTTTTTTTGAGCAAGCTCTTCAGCGATCACTGACTGTGCTATTTTTAGTAACATGATACAATTTGTATAGGACACATACCGTCTGCTTGTAGCACGATTATAACTCGAGTTATACCTTTTAAACAGATGATAAAAGTAGACTTAGTGAATTTTGAATGAAAATAGGTATGTATGAACTAAATAAATAATAAATTGCCTTTATTCTGAACATTGTTTCTTATTTAGGGCATCAAAGTCTGTGGAGATTGGATAACAATGTTGAAGTTATTTACATGTTAGAAATGCGGACGTTAAACATAACAGGATGCTAAGATCCTATCAACACATAAATGCAATTTGTGACTATGAACGCGACCTATTGACTCCATATGATCCTTCGAACAGTCGGGCTAAAATATATCAAATTATTTGTAATGTTTGACCCAGGAGCTGGGTCCACCACAATGTGGGGGAAGAAGCCTAGGGTTTATGCTGGTTGGATGGGTTAATAACATCTGTTAATGCCCAGTAAGTGTATATATGGTTATAGGGTAGGGATCTCAACGGTTTGCAAGCTATGGCCCGGGGGCTAGTCACCAAGGGTGGGGAAGGAGTCCAGGGCTATGCTAGTTGGATGATAGTCATCAGTTGTTTATGCCAGTAAGTGTTATATAGTAATACGGTAGGATCTTAACGGTTTCCAAATTATGACCCAGAGTCTATGTCCCCAGGGTTGGGAAAGGAGATTGGGGTCTATGCTGGTTGAGTGGTTGTATCCGTCTGTTCATGCCCAGTAAGTGTTTAATATGGATATAGGGTGGGATCTCATGGTTTCCAAGTTATGACGAAGGGCTATGTCACCAGGGGGGTGGGGAAGGAGCCCAGGGTCTATGCTGATTGGGTGGTTATATCCATCTGTTCATGCCCAGTAAGTGTATATATTGTTATAGGGTCGGGATCTCAACGGTTTACAAGTTATGACCCAGGGGGCAATGTCACCAGGATGGGTAAGGAGGTCCGGTATATGTTGGTTGACTGGTTGTATCCCGTCTGTTCAGCCCAGTAAGTGTATTATATATGGTATATGTTGGGGATCTCAATGTTTCCAAGTTATGACCGAGGGGCTGTGTCCCAGGAGTGGGGAAGGAGACCGGAGTCTATGCTGTTTGGTGGTTATATCTGTCTGTTCCTAGCAATAAGTTGTATATTTGGTTATAGGGTGGGGATCTCAATGGTTTTCCCAAGTCATGTCACCAGGGTGGGGAAGCATCCGGAGTCTATGCCAGGTTGATAGTTGTATCTGTCTGTTCATTTCAGTAGTGTGATATGTGGTTATTGGGTGGGGATCTCAATGGTTACTAAGTTATAAATCAGGGTGCCCACCCACACCCTCATGTTTCACCTCTGTGACCACGGGGCGGGTCAATTCTGAACCCAGGGTCATTATTTGAGCAAACTTGGAACAGGACTACTAGACCGATGCTACTTACACATATCTAAGCTGCAGCCTTTTTGTACGGAGAAGATTATTTGTGTATTTTTCCTATATACTTCTATGTAAAAATGATTTTTCGTACAAATTCAGGGGCATAAATTTGTCAAATTAGTTATAGGATTGTTGGGATAGGTACAGAATTTGATGTGAAACTTATTTTAAAAATTTTATGCAATAACTTGAGTATTAATGAAGTTATAAATATTTGCACA
>JAWPHD010003625.1:0-211168 GCA_037043455.1 Cyrtodaria siliqua | reverse complement strand
CAGATGAAGGAGGTAGATAAAAACAACAAGTTCGCTTTCCTACATTTAACAGGATACATTGATTTATCTTTACCAGGTTCTAAATATACAGCATTTTAGGAAGAGATCACAAAAAATGCATTTTGATATAAACATTCTAGCTAATTCTGCCTCATTTTACACACCGTGGGTCTAATCACCACGGGTTGTGTTTTTGTCTAAATTTTGATAGGTCTCACGCAAACATGAAATAAAAAAAAGTTCAATCTTGTAAATATTTGTTAAATGTGTTTTAAATTGCAGATATTGGATCAATGAAGTATTTAAGAATAAATATATGTAGTAAAATCTGATCATCGCTATGTCACGAACAAAAACATTACAATAAGACCCTATGGAAATTTAATTGTGGTGTGAGACGTTAAGTATATGTAAGAGCTGCAGAATTGGTATCTTGTATTCGTTATTCTTAAGGCATTGCGCTTTAGAGCTGCAAAATGGGTATCTTACATCCTTCACCTCTAAGCATTGTTCGTGTTTCTGTGAACGTTTCAGACATGTTAGAAAAGAGTTAACACGGTTATTCAGAAATCCCGTGTGTGTATGTATAGTTACTTCAAGCTATCTTCATATTGCAGAAATTACTGGAATTTTACTTGATACCATGTTTAACTTAAAATTAACTATATTTTCAAAACCAATACAGGTATAAGCATAACTTTAGCTTTATTTTACATCTATCAGTTTGTAAAACAAACACATATATCAATGAAGACAGACTACTTTGAAACAAATATCAAAATTAAAGCGAGAGACTGATACTTTTCCTGGAAAATCAAAATTTTGACGGGTAACCCTTAGTTTGATTTTATTATTTTCAGCATTTTTCTCAATAATTATTTCTTAAAGATCATTTTTATGCCATATTCAGATGTAGAGATGCCTTTTCATGTATATTTGAAAGTTTCAGACAAAGCTCAGCAAAAATGACCAGGAAAATGCAAAATCCCTATCACTACTGTAGATTTTCAAAATATTAAAAGTACTCGGCCTGAATTTCGACCAATACCATAAGTCACTAAAACTTGAATAATTTGAAAACCAATAAACATGGAATAAAAATTTTAGCACTTTTTAGCATGTAATTGATTTATATACATTTTCAATTATTATTGAGGTGATCATTAGAAAGAAATTCACCTTAAGGACTCACACCACCATTATCTCCCTTGAATACTCGTGCCCTACAGATGAAGGAGGTAGATCAAAACAACAAGTTCGCTTTCCTACATTTAACAGGATACATTGATTTATCTTTACCTTGTTCTAAATATACAGCATTTTAGGAAGAGATCACAGAAAAATGCATGTTGATATAAACATTCAAGCTAATTCTGCCTCATTTTACACACCGTGGGTCTAATCACCACGGGTTGTGTTTTTTGTCTAAATTTTGATAGGTCTCACGCAAACATGAAATAAAAAAAAGGTCAATCTGGTAAATATTTGTTAAATGTGTTTTAAATTGCAGATATTGGATCAACGAAGAATTTAAGAATAAATATATGTAGTAAAATCTGTTTATCGTTATGCCACTAACAAACACATTACAATAAGACCCTATGGAAATTTAATTGTGGTGTGAGACGTTAAGTATATGTAAGAGCTGCAGAATGGGGATCTTGTATTCGTTATTCTTAAGGCATTGCGCTTTAGAGCTGCAAAATGGGTATCTTACATCCTTCACCTCTAAGCATTGTTCGTGTATCTGTGAACGTTTCAGACATGTTAGAAAACAGTTAACACGGTTATTCAGAAATCCCGTCTGTGTATGTATAGTTACTTCAAGCTATCTTCATATTGCAGAAATTACTGGAATTTTACTTGATACCATGTTTAACTAAAAATTAACAATATTTTCAAAACCAATACAGGTATAAGCATAACTTTAGCTTTATTTTACATCTATCAGTTTGTAAAACAAACACATATATCAATGAAGACAGACTACTTTGAAACAAATATCAAAATTAAAGCGAGAGACTGATACTTTTCCTGGAAAATCAAAATTTTGACTGGTAACCCTTTGTTTGATTTTATTATTTTCAGCATTTTTCTCAATAATTATTTCTTAAAGATCATTGTTATGCCATATTCAGATGTAGAGATGCCTTTTCATGTATATTTAAAAGTTTCAGACATAGCTCAGCAAAAATGACCAGGAAAATGCAAAAATCCCTATCACTACTGTAGATTTTCAAAATATTAAAGGTACCCGGCCTGAATTTCGACCAATACCATAGGTCACTAAAACTTGAATAATTTGAAAACCAATAAACATGGAATCAACATTTTAGCACTTTTTTGCATGTAATTGATTTATATACATTTTCAATTATTATCGAGGAGATCATTAGAAAACAAATCACCTTAAGTAAGAGCTGCATAATGGATATGTTTTATTCGTTATTCTTAAGGCATTGCGCTTTAGAGCTGCATAATGGCATTTTCATCCGTCATCTCTAAGGTATTGCGCTTTAAAGCTGCAGAACTGGTATCTTTCATCATTCATCTCTAATGCCATGCAATTTAGAGCTTCAGAATGAGAATTTTCATCATTCATCTCTAAGCCCTTTTGCTATAGAGCTGCAGAACGGGTATCTTACATCCTTCACCTCTAAGCATTGTTCGTGTATCTGTGAACGTTTCAGACATGTTAGGACACAGTTAACACGGTTATTCAGAAATCCCATCTGTGTATGTATAGTTACTTCAAGTTGTCTTCATATTGCAGGAATTAGCTGAAATTTTACTTGATACTATGTTTAACTAAAAATTAACTATATTTTCGAAACCAATACAGATATAAACATAACTTTAGCTTTATTTTACAGCTATTGGCTTGTAAAACAAACACACATATCAAAGAAGACAGACTACTTCGAAACAAATGTCAAAATTAAAGCGAGAAAATGATACTTTTCCTGGAAAATCAAAATTTTGACGGGTACATGTAACCCTTAGTTTGATTTTATTATTTTCAGCATTTTTCTCAATAATTATTTCTTAAAGATCAATTGTATGCTATATTCAGATGTAGAGATGCCTTTCCATTGATATTTGAAAGTTTCAGACATAGCTGAGCACAAATGATCAGGAAAATGCAAAATCACTATTACTACTGTAGATTTTCAAAATATTAAAGGTACTCGGCCTGAATTTCGACCAATACCTTAGGTCACTAAAACTTGAATAATTTGAAAACCAATAAACATGGAATCAACATTTTAGCACTTTTTTGCATGTAATTGATTTATATACATTTTCAATTATTATCGAGGTGATCATTAGAAAAAAAATCACCTTAATAAGAGCTGCAGAATGGGTATCTTTTATTCGTTATTCTTAAGGCATTGCGCTTTAGAGCTACAGAATGGCATTTTCATCCGTCATCTCTAAAGTGTTGCGCTTTAGAGCTGAAGAACGTGTATCTTTCATCCTTTAATGCTAAGGCATTGCGCTTTAGAGCTGCAGAAAAGGTATCGTTCATCATTCATTTCCAATGCCTTGCAATTTAGAGCCTCAGAATTGGAACATGAAATCAAAATTTTAGCACTTTTTAGCATGTAATTGATTTATATACATTTTCAATTATTATTGAGGTGATCATTTGAAAAAGAAATCACCTTAAGGACTCACACCACCATTATTTCCTTTGAATACTCCTGCCCTACAGATGAAGGAGGTAGATAAAAAAACAAGTTCGCTTTCCTACATTTTACAGGATACATTGATTTATCTTTACCAGGTTCTAAATCTACAGCATTTTAGGAAGAAATCACAGAAAAATGCATGTTGATATAGAAGTTCTAGCTAATTCTGCCTCATTTTACACACCGTGGGCCAATCACCATGGGTTGTATTTTTGTCTAAATGTTGATAGGTGTCACGCAAACATGAAATAAAAAACAGTTCAATCTGGTAAATATTTGTTAAATGTGTTTTAAATTGCAGATATTGGATCAATGAAGAATTTAAGCAAAAACATATGTTTTAAAATCTGTTTATCGCTATGCCACGAACAAAAACATTACAATAGGGCCTATGGAAAATTAATTCGGGTATGATACGTTAAGTAAGAGCTGCAGAATGGGTATCTTGTATTCGTTATTCTTAAGGCATTGTGCTTTAGAGCTGCAGAATGGCATTTTCATCCGTCATCTCTAAGGTATTGCGCTTTAGAGCTGCAGAACGCGTATCTTTCATCATTTAATGTTAAGGCATTGCGCTTTAGAGTTGGAGAACAGGTATCTTTCATCATTCATCTCTAATGCCTTGCAATTTAGAGCTTCAGAATGGGAATTTTCATCATTCATCTCTAAGCCCGTGCGCTTTAGAGCTGCAGAATGGGTATCTTACATCCTTCGCCTCTAAGCATTATTCGTGTATCTGTGAACGTTTCAGACATGTTAGGACACAGATAACACTGTTATTCAAAATCCCGTTTGTGTATGTATAGTTACTTCTAGCTATCTTCATATTGCAGGAATTAGCTGAAATTTTACTTGATACCATGTTTAACTAAAAAGTAACTATATTTTCAAAACCAATACAGGTATAAGCATAACTTTATCTTTATTTTACAGCTATTGACTTGTAAAACAAACACACATATCAATGAAGACAGACTACTTTGAAACAGATGTCAAAATTAAAGCGAGAAAATGATACTTTTCCTGGAAAATCAAAATTTTGACGGGTACATGTAACCCTTAGTTTGATTTTATTATTTTCAGCATTTTTCTCAATAATTATTTCTTAAAGATCAATTGTATGCTATATTCAGATGTAGAGATGCCTTTCCATTTATATTTGAAAGTTTCAGACATAGCTGAGCACAAATGACCAGGAAAATGCAAAATCCCTATCACTACTGTAGATTTTCAAAATATAAAAGGTACTCGGCCTGAATTTCGACCAATACCCTAGGTCACTAAAACTTGAATAATTTGAAAACCAATAAACATGAAATCAAAATTTTAGCACTTTTTAGCATGTAATTGATTTATATACATTTTCAATTATTATTGAGGTGATCATTTGAAAAAGAAATCACCTTAAGGACTCACACCACCATTATTTCCTTTGAATACTCCTGCCCTACAGATGAAGGAGGTAGATAAAAAAACAAGTTCGCTTTCCTACATTTTACAGGATACATTGATTTATCTTTACCAGGTTCTAAATCTACAGCATTTTAGGAAGAAATCACAGAAAAATGCATGTTGATATAGAAGTTCTAGCTAATTCTATCTCATTTTACACACCGTGGGCCAATCACCATGGGTTGTATTTTTGTCTAAATGTTGATAGGTGTCACGCAAACATGAAATAAAAAACAGTTCAATCTGGTAAATATTTGTTAAATGTGTTTTAAATTGCAGATATTGGATCAATGAAGAATTTAAGCAAAAACATATGTTTTAAAATCTGTTTATCGCTATGCCACGAACAAAAACATTACAATAAGGGCCTATGGAAAATTAATTCGGGTATGATACGTTAAGTAAGAGCTGCAGAATGGGTATCTTGTATTCGTTATTCTTAAGGCATTGTGCTTTAGAGCTGCAGAATGGCATTTTCATCCGTCATCTCTAAGGTATTGCGCTTTAGAGCTGCAGAACGCGTATCTTTCATCATTTAATGTTAAGGCATTGCGCTTTAGAGTTGGAGAACAGGTATCTTTCATCATTCATCTCTAATGCCTTGCAATTTAGAGCTTCAGAATGGGAATTTTCATCATTCATCTCTAAGCCCGTGCGCTTTAGAGCTGCAGAATGGGTATCTTACATCCTTCGCCTCTAAGCATTATTCGTGTATCTGTGAACGTTTCAGACATGTTAGGACACAGTTAACACTGTTATTCAAAATCCCGTTTGTGTATGTATAGTTACTTCTAGCTATCTTCATATTGCAGGAATTAGCTGAAATTTTACTTGATACCATGTTTAACTAAAAAGTAACTATATTTTCAAAACCAATACAGGTATAAGCATAACTTTATCTTTATTTTACAGCTATTGACTTTTAAAACAAACACACATATCAATGAAGACAGACTACTTTGAAACAGATGTCAAAATTAAAGCGAGAGAATGACACTTTCCTGGAAAATCAAAATGTTGACGGGTAACCCTTAGTTTAATTTTATTATTTTCAGCATTTTTCTCATTAATTATTTCTTAAAGATCATTTTTCAGCTATATTCAGATGTAGAGATGTATTTTCATGTATATTTGAAAGTTTCAGACATAGCTGAGCACAAATGATCAGGAAAATGCAAAATCACTATTACTACTGTAGATTTTCAAAATATTAAAGGTACTCGGCCTGAATTTCGACCAATACCTTAGGTCACTAAAACTTGAATAATTTGAAAACCAATAAACATGGAATCAACATTTTAGCACTTTTTTGCATGTAATTGATTTATATACATTTTCAATTATTATCGAGGTGATCATTAGAAAAAAAATCACCTTAATAAGAGCTGCAGAATGGGTATCTTTTATTCGTTATTCTTAAGGCATTGCGCTTTAGAGCTACAGAATGGCATTTTCATCCGTCATCTCTAAAGTGTTGCGCTTTAGAGCTGAAGAACGTGTATCTTTCATCCTTTAATGCTAAGGCATTGCGCTTTAGAGCTGCAGAAAAGGTATCGTTCATCATTCATTTCCAATGCCTTGCAATTTAGAGCCTCAGAATTGGAATTTTCATCATTCATCTCTAAGCCCTTGCGCTTTAGAGCTCCAAAACGGGTATCTTAAATCATTCACCTCTAAGCATTCTTCGTGTATCTGTGAACGCTTCAGACAAGCTAGGACACTTAACACGGTTATTCAGAAATCCCGTCTGTGTATGTATAGTTACTTCAAGCTATCTTCATATTGCAGGAATTAGCATAAATTTTACTTGATACCATGTTTAAAGAGGCACTATCTACATCTACGCGATTTTAATGTAAAATATTAAATACTCATTATTACTGCATTTATATGTATACAAAGCTATTTTATGAGTATTATAAGAATAAACATATTCCTGTTCTGTAAGTTATTACTTATGATCAAAACAATATCTTGAATAAAATGCTGCCCTGCCGTTTATTCCTGCCGGAGAACTACTTGTTTTTACGATTTTCTCTGTCATGGGCAAGGCGATTCAGTTGAACAAAAACAAACTATTCGGAGCAGTTCCGATAGTAAGCGAATCTATCGGAGCTCTTTGCCAATCCGACGAGGCCGTTTCAATTGTAAACGAATAAGATCGGAAAATCTCCCCAATCGGCTTGTCTAAAACAATTACGAATACAATTTCAAAAATCCGATCTTTTCAATCCTGTTTTTTCCCCAGCAAAACGCATATTACATGGGGTGAAATTATTGCCATTTACCTTTTTCATAGTCCTCTTTATAATTAAGTAAAGTTTATATCAATTGGTGCACAAAAAAATATAGGTAGAGCCTTTTTAACTAAAAAGTAACTATATTTTCAAAACCAATGCAGGTATAAGCATAACTTTAGCTTTATTTTACAGCTATTGGCTTGTAAAACAAACACACATATCAATGAACACAGACTACTTTGAAACAAATGTCAAAATTAAAGCGAGAGACTGATATTTTTTCCTGGAAAATCAAAATTTTGACGGGTAACCCTTAGTTTGATTTTATTATTTTCAGCATTTTTCTCAATAATTATTTCTTAAAGACCATTTTTATGCTATATTCAGATGTAAAGATGCCTTTTCATGTATATTTGAAAGTTTCAGACATAGCTGAGCAAAATGACCAGGAAAATGCAAAATCCCTATCACTACTGCAGATTTTCAAAATATTAAAGGTACTAGGCCTGAATATCGATCAATACCCTAGGTCACTATAACTTGAATAATTTCAAACCAATAAACACGGAATCAAAATTTTAGCACTTTTTAGCATATAATTGATTTATATACATTTTCAATTATTATTGAGTTGACAATTAGTAACAAAATTCATCATAAGGACTCACACCACCATTATCTCCCTTGAATACTCGTGCCCTACAGATGAAGGAGGTAGATAAAAAAAAAAGGTAGCTTTTCTACATTTTACAGGATACATTGATTTATCTTTACCATGTTTACCGGGTTCTAAATCTACAGCATTTTAGGAAGAGATCACAGAAAAATGCATGTTGATATAAGATTTCTAGCTAATTCTGCCTCATTTTACACACTATGTGTCCAATCACCACGGGTTGTGTTTTTGTCTAAATTAGACGTAAACATGAAATTAAAAAAGTTCAATCTGGTAAAGATTTATTAAATGTGTTTTAAATTGCAGATATTGGATCAATGAAGAATTTAAGAATAAACATATGTTGTAAAATATGTTTATCTATGCCACGAACAAAAACAATACAATGGGACCCTATGAAAAATTAATTGTGGTGTGAGACGCTAAGACAGATAACAAATATCGGACAGGGAAAGCAGCATTCAAGGACGACAGTCAACCACAAAACACAAAAACAAACACGCAAACAGACAAACGAGAAGGCAAAAGCAATAAAAAATGCAAGCGACATCACAAACACTAAATGGTTGATTAAGTTTATATATATATATACCGAACCAACCGGCTAACGCACCAGTAGACGATACCTTTAATGTATGAACTTATTATATGGCGACTGGTACCGTTGGAGACAGGTGATTTGAATGATTTATTTTAATTTACAGTCGTTTAATATTGAGAAGATACTGAATGAAATTTGTTTTGATGTGTTTATTGTTATTATTGAGGTATTAAAGGTATTGTCTAATGGTGCGTTAGCTGTTTGGTTCAGTATATTTGTGAACTACCAAGGACAGACAACATTCGGACGAACTACGGAAGGGCGCCTAGCTATGACGAGATACACAGAAATCAAGCGTATTTATTCACTCCTAAATAAAGGTAGCTGCAACACACGTTGATGAACTGTATTTCTACATCATAACACACTCGTCTGGAGTCACAATAAACATATAGACACATACATACATACAATTATAGCTCATATGAGTGGGCCACATTTAAGCGTTCAACCACACACAGCTATATTGAGACAGTGACAATGAAAGGTGCCGGATCTTGGGGATACTGTATATATATATATATATATATATATATATATATATATATAAAAATATATATATAGTTTTAAAGACACCAGTTTATTGGGTCAAAAATAATTTTTACACTCGATATATTGGGTCCTTTCCTTGTTTTGGGTCCTCAATCTGCCTATTTGGTCTTGACCCAACAATCCAACGACCCAACAATACATGCATGTTTAACAGAACTACATTTACCTAATTAAGCCTCTCGCACATAACTTATTTTACACGTTTATTGGACCCCTGAATAGGGGTTATCTCCCCTTGATAATTTTCTAAGTGTGTATATATATACTGTTTATCCAATCAGAGATCAGAGTTCAGGACAAAATATATTGGGTAATTCACAATGACCCAATAAACTAGTGATGCGGTATAAATATATATTTTATCAAGACCCAGCAAAAATGTTGGGTCAGACCCAGTATTATGGTTTGAGAATAAAAGGCGATTACAGTTGAATTACCCGTTAAGTTACGACTATAATTTATAGAAATCAGTTAAAACTGGAGAATTACCCTCTATATGGAAAAATACAAATGTTACTCCAGCATTCAAAAACGGCGAAAAATCCAGCCTTGCAAACTACCGACCTATCTCCCTCATATGCATTCTCTGTAAAACCCTAGAACATATTGTCGCCTCCTCAATCGTTAAACACTTTAATAGACTAGGAATCATTTATGAATGACAACATGGTTTCCGTGAAAAACGGTCATGTGAAACGCAGCTCATAATGCTTATGGATGAACTATTCAAAGGTGTTCACTCCAAGAAAAAATATACCTGATTCTACTTGATTTTAGCAAAGCAGTTAATAAGGTCACCCATGAGAAACTGATTCTCAAGCTGAGCGAATATGGGATCAGAGGGAATACTCTAATATGGATAAAGTCATTCTTAGACAATCGCACCCAGAGAGTGGTTGTCAACGGATCCATGTCATCATCAATACCTGTTTCTTCTGGAGTGCAAAAAGGATCCGTCTTCGGCCCAATACTGTTTCATGCATATATAAATGACCTCCAAATGGATTTCAATTCCCGGGTTAGGTTATTTGCAGATGACACTGCCATATACATTACAATCACTTCAGAAAAACAATCAGAAACACTTCAAAATGATCTAACCAAACTTGAAAAATGGGAAACAAAATGGGATATGGAATTGAATCCCACAAAATGCCAAGTCATCCATATCACCAAGTCTAAAACACCCATAAACACTTCATACTGCCTCCATAATACAAAACTCAAAGCAACAACATCAGCAAAATATCTTGGCGTTGACATTTCAGACGATCTACCGTGGAACACACACATAGACAGAATCACCAATAAAGCAAATCAAACAATCCTTCGCAGAAACATCAAAGTACACTCAGAACCACTTAAGTCTGTGGCCTACATAACATTAGTCCGACCGCAGCTCGAGTACTGCTCCAATGTCTGGTCTCCCCACAATGAATATTACATGATAAACCAGATCGAAGCTGTCCAACGCAGGGCACCTCGATGGGCAAAACAGACGTCATGCGCCACAGAGATGCTCCTCTCAATTGCTTTTAATAAATACACCTATAATGTCTTAAAATCTTTATACCTTAGGGTATCCTTAGGCTCAGATAAAAATGTAGGGGCCATGGTGCCTACAAGGCAAAATTATGGATTTCTGCCAATTCAAGGGCAGATAACTCAGCTATAAGCCATCGAATCTGACTGGTTCAAGAACTCGTCTGAGATTGTACGAATGTATAACTACTGTGTAAGTTTTGTTAATATCGAATGCAAAATAGAGGGGCTAGAGAGGCCACAATGCAAAATTATTCCTTTTTGCCAATTCAAGGGCAATTGAATCCGACTGGTTCAAGAACTTGCCTGGGAGCTTAAGGATATATAATTACTTTTAATTTTGGCTAAGACCGGATACAAAATGGAGGGGCTAGAGTACCCACAAGGCAACACTATGCAATTTTACTAATTCAAGGGCAGATAACTCATCTAATGGTGATCGAATCTGGCTGGTGCAAGAACTCACCCAAGATATTATAAAACATAACTACTATGTAAGTTTGGTTAAGATCAGATGAAAAATGGAGGGGCTAGAGCGCCCACAAGGCAAAATTATGATTTTTTTCCAATTCAAGGGCAGATACATGTAACTCAGTTGTTAGCTATAAAATCTGGCTGGTTCAAGAACTCGTCCGAGATCTTATGGATATATAATTACTGTGTAAGTTTAGTTAAAGGGAATGTAGCGCCACAGCCAAACAACTTTATTATTGAGAGTTCTGAAAAACTTCGAAAAAGGTGAAAGAATTATCAAAATCGGATGATAAACAAAAAACATATGACCATTTAAAGGTTGTTCTGAAACGAATATGGAAGCCGCCATTTTTAGAACTATGACGTCATAGTTCCAAATTAGCATATATGGAATATTTATCAAAATCATTTAAGGCAAAGAAAGTCGCTGCAAATGAATACAAAATCCTTTACTGGTCATATAAAGCATTATTGAAATAAAATATACATATTTTTCATACAGTAGCTGTCATTTTTTCCTATTAATCAGTAATTTTTTCATATTTATAAATATTCCATATATGGTCATTAGAACTGTGAAGTCATAGCTCTCAAAATGGCGGCTTCCATATCCATTTCAACAGAACCTTCAAAGAATCATAACTTCTTCGTTTATCATCCGATTTTGGAAATTCTTTCACTTTTATTCATTTTTTTCAGAACTCTCAATAATAAAGACAGTTTGGCTGTGGCGCTACATTCCCTTTAAGATCAGATCAAACATGGACGAGTTAGAGTGCCTACAAGGCAAAATCATGCATTTTTGCCAATTCAAGGGCAGATAACTCAACTATTGGCAATCAAATCTGACTGGTTCAAGATCTTGTCCGAGAGCCTATGCCTATATAACAGTTACTACAGTGTAAGTTTGGTTAAAATCGGATGAAATGCATAGGGGCTAGAAAGGTCACAATGCAAAAGTATGCATTTTTGATAGTCAAGGGCAGATAACTCATCTAGTGGCTATCGAATCGGGCTAGTTCAAGAACTTGTCTGAAATCTTAAGGATATATACTTACTTTTTTAGTTTGGCTAAGACCGAATAAAAAATGGAGGGACTAGTGTACCCACAAGGCAAAATTATGCATTTTTACCTATTCAAGGGCAGATAACTCAACTTATGTCGATCGAATCTGGCTGGTTCAAAAACTCACCCGAGATATTATAAATATATAACTATTATGTAAGTTTGGTTAAGATCAGATACTATGCAAGTTTGGTTAAGATCAGATAATTCAGCAGTTAGCAATCGAATCTGGATGGTTCAATATAGATATGAATATATAATTATTGTATAAGTTTGGTTAAGACTGGATAAAAATGGATGAGTTACAGAGGCCAAATTATGAGTTTTTGCCAATTCAAGGGCAGATAATTCAGTTATTAGCTATCTAATCAGGCTGGTATAAAAACGTGTCTGAGATCTTATCGGTATATAATTACTCTGTAAACTGGCTAAGATCGGGTAAAATATTGAAAGGCTAGAGTGCCAACAAGGCAAAGTTATGCATTTTTGCCAAGTCAAGTGCAGACAACTCAGCTAGCCTAAATCGCAGTAACCAAGCTGGATTATATCACATCAGTGACCAAGCTAGACTATAGCACATCAGTAAACAAGCTAGACTATATCACATCAGTGAGCAATCTAAACTATATCACATAAGTGAACAAGCTAGCCTATATCACATCATAACCAACCTAGACTATACCACATCAGTAAACAGGCTAGACTATATCACATCAGTGGCCAAGCCCGACTATATCACATCTGTGACCAATCCTGACTATATCTCATCGGTGACCAAACTAGATTATATCCCATCAGTAAACAGGCTAGACTATATCACATCAGTGACCAAGCCAGACTATATCACATCAGTGACCAAGCTAAACTATATCATGTGAGTAAACAGGCTAAACTATATCACAGCAGTAAACAAGTTTAATTGCAATCATATCAGTAAACAAGCTAGATTATATCACACCAGTAAACAAGCCAGACAATATCACATCTGTTAACAAGCTAGACTATATCACATCAGTAAACAAGCTACACTATATCACATCAGTGACCAAGCTACACTATATCACATCAGTGACCAAGCTACACTATATCACATCAGTAAACATGCTAGACTATATCACATCAGTAAACAAGCTAGAGTATATCACATCAGTAAACAATCTAAACTATATCACAGCAGTAAACAAGTTTAATTACAATCATATCAGTAAACGAGCTAGACTATATCACATCAGTAAACAAACTAGACTATATCACATCATAAAACAAGCCAGACTCTATCAGATCAGTAAACAAGCTAGAATATATTCCATAGTAAACAAGCTATACTATATCACATCAGCAAACAGACCAGACTCTATCAGACCAGTAAACAAACTAAACTATATCACATCAGTAAACAAGCAAGACTATATCACATCAGCAAACAAGCCAGACTCCATCAGATCAGCTAACAAGCTAAACTATATCACAACAGTAAACAAGTTTAATTGCACTCATATCAGTAAACAAGCCATACTATATCACATCAGTAAACAAGCTAGAAAATATATAACATAAGTAAACAAGCTAGACTATATCACATCAGTGACCGAGCTATACTATATCACATCAATGACCAAGCTGGACTATATCACATCAGTAAACATTCTAGAGTATATCACATCAGTAAACAATCTAAACTATATCACAGCAGTAAACAAGTTTAATTACAATCATATCAGTGAGCGAGCTAGACTATATCACATCAGTAAACAAACTAGACTATATCACATCAGTAAACAAACTAAACAAAATCATATCATAAAACAGGCCAGACTCTATCATATCAGTAAACAAGCTAGATTATATCACATCAGTGAGCAAGCTAAACTATATCCGACAGTGAGCAAGCTAAACTATATCACATCAGTGACCAAGCTAGACTATAGTAAACAAGCTAGACTATATCACATCCTTATTCAACCTAGGCTATATCACATCAGCAAACAAGCCAGACTCTATCAAATCAGTAAACAACCTAGACTATATCACATAAGCAAACAGGCCAGACTCCATCAGATCAGTTAACAAGCTAAACTATATCACAGCAGTAAACATGTTTAATTGCAATCATATCACATCAGTGATCAAGCTAGACTATATCACATCAGTAAACAAGCTAGACTATATCACATCAGTAAACAATCTATACCACAGCAGTAAACAAGTTTAATTACAAACATATCAGTAACGAGCTAAATTATATCACATCAGTAAACAAACTAGACTATATCACATCAGCAAACAAACCAGACTCTATCAGATCAGTGACCAAGCCAGACTCTATCAGATCAGTAAACAACCAAGACAATATCACATCAGTAAACAAGCAAGACTATATCACATCAGCAAACAAGCCAGACTCTATCAGATCAGTGACCAAGCCAGACTCTATCAGATCAGTAAACAACCAAGACAATATCACATCAGTAAACAAGCAAGACTATATCACATCAGCAAACAAGCTAGACTATATCACATCAGTAAACAAGCTAGACTATATCACATCAGTGACCAAGCCAGACTCTATCAAATCAGTAAACAACCTAGACTATATCACATAAGCAAACAGGCCAGACTCCATCAGATCAGTTAACAAGCTAAACTATATCACAGCAGTAAACATGTTTAATTGCAATCATATCACATCAGTGATCAAGCTAGACTATATCACATCAGTAAACAAGCTAGACTATATCACATCAGTAAACAATCTATACCACAGCAGTAAACAAGTTTAATTACAAACATATCAGTAACGAGCTAAATTATATCACATCAGTAAACAAACTAGACTATATCACATCAGCAAACAAGCCAGACTCTATCAGATCAGTGACCAAGCCAGACTCTATCAGATCAGTAAACAACCAAGACAATATCACATCAGTAAACAAGCAAGACTATATCACATCAGCAAACAAGCCAGACTCTATCAGATCAGTGACCAAGCCAGACTCTATCAGATCAGTAAACAACCAAGACAATATCACATCAGTAAACAAGCAAGACTATATCACATCAGCAAACAAGCTAGACTATATCATACCAGTAAACAAGCTAGACTATATCACATCAGTAAACAACCAAGACAATATCACATCAGTAAACAAGCAAGACTATATCACATCAGCAAACAAGCCAGACTCTATCAGATCAGTGACCAAGCCAGACTCTATCAGATCAGTAAACAACCAAGACAATATCACATCAGTAAACAAGCAAGACTATATCACATCAGCAAACAAGCTAGACTATATCAGATCAGTGACCAAGCCAGACTCTATCAGATCAGTAAACAACCAAGACAATATCACATCAGTAAACAAGCAAGACTATATCACATCAGCAAACAAGCTAGACTATATCATACCAGCAAACAAGCTAGACAATATCACATCAGTAAACAAGCTAGACTAAATCACATCAGTAAACAATCTATACCACAGCAGTAAACAAGTTTAATTACAAACATATCAGTAACGAGCTAAATTATATCACATCAGTAAACAAACTAGACTATATCACATCAGCAAACAAGCCAGACTCTATCAGATCAGTGACCAAGCCAGACTCTATCAGATCAGTAAACAACCAAGACAATATCACATCAGTAAACAAGCTAGACTATATCACATCAGTGATCAAGGTAGACTATATCACTTCAGCGACCAAGCTAGACTATATCACATCAGTGTCCAAGCTAGACTATATCATACCAGTAAACAAGTTAGACTATATCACATCCGCGACCAAGCTAGAATATATCACATCAGTGACCAAGCTAGACTGTATCATATCAGTAAACAAGCTAGGCTATATCACATCAGTGATCAAGCTAGACTATATCACTTCAGTGACCAAGCTATACTATATCACATCAGTGACCAAGCTAGACTTTATCATATCAGTAAACAAGCTAGACTATATCACGTCAGTAAACAATCTAGACTATATCAGATCAGTAAAGAAGCTAAACTATATCACAGCAGTAAACAAGTTTAATTACAATCATATCAGTAAACGAGCTAGACTATATCACATCAGTAAACAAGCTAGTGTATAAGCAATCCAGATGTTATCACAGCAGGAAACAAACAAGAAGCAATCACAGCAAATAATAAGTAAGACTTTATAACAGCAGAAAATAAAACTCTGTCAAAGCACAGTCAGAAGTGAGAATGTCATCTCAGAAATAAAAATGTCAGACTCATCACAGCGTTATAGGTAAACAAATAAGACTCACCGATGCATTATAAGTAGCGATTTAACAAGTCAGATTATATCACGCCAGTAACAAGGTCCGATTCTATCGCAGCAGTAAACACGTTTGATTACATCCCATCACTGAAAAGTTAAACTATATCACATCATTAAACATGCTCGACTATATCACAACAGTAAACAAGCTAGACTCTATCACATCAGTTAACAGTTCAGATACTAATACAGCAGTAAACAGGTCAGATTATAGTACAGCAGTAAACAAGTCATATTCTATCACACCAGTAAACACATTTACATTACTTCAATAAACAAGCGAGATGTTATCACAGCATTAAACAATTTTGATTACATCACATCGGTAAAAAATCTAGCATCTATCACAGCAGTAAACACGTTTGATTACATCACATTTGTAAAGAAGCTAGATTATATCACAGCAGTAAACAAGTTTGATTACATCACATTGGTAAAGAAGCCAGATTCTATCACAGCAGTAAACAAGTTTCATTACATCACATCGGTAAACAAGCTAGATTCTATCACAGCAGTAAACACGTTTCATTACATCACATTGGTAAAGAAGCCAGATTCTATCACAGCAGTAAACAAGTTTCATTACATCACATCGGTAAACAAGCTAGATTCTATCACAGCAGTAAACACGTTTCATTACATCACATTGGTAAAGAAGCCAGATTCTATCACAGCAGTAAACAAGTGCCATTACAACACACTGGTAAAGAAGCTAGATTATATCACAGCAGTAAACAAGTTTGGTTACATCACATCGGTAAAGAAGCTAGATTCTATCACAGCAGTAAACAAGTTTAATTACATCACATCGGTAAAGAAGCTAGATTATATCACAGCAGTAAACAAGTTTGATAACATCACATTGGTAAAGAAGCTAGATTCTATCACAGCAGTAAACAAGTTTGATTACATCACATCGGTAAAGAAGCCAGATTCTATCACAGCAGTAAACAAGTTTGATAACATCACATTGGTAAAGATGATAGATTCTATCACAGCAGTAAACAAGTTCGTTTACATCACATCGGTAAAGAAGCCAGATTCTATCACAGCAGTAAACAAGTTGCATTACATCACATTGATAAACAAGCTAAATTATATCACAGCAGTAAACAAGTTTGATTACATCACATCGGTAAAGAAGCTAGATCCTATCACAGCAGTAAACAAGTTTGATTACATCACATCGGTAAACAAGTTATATTCTATCACAGCAGTAAACAAGTTTCATTACATCACATCAGTAAACAAGCTAGACTATATCCAGTAAACAAGTCAGACTCGTCACAGTAGTTCAAGTAAACAAGTTAGGCTATGTTTTTAATTCAAATCGGTTATGCAGTCTTAAAATGTGTTTTTTAATCGAAACATTGAAATTACAAAGGATTTTTTTTTAAATAATGCATGCGTAAACTGTGACGAATCTCGCATTTATATTATTATGGCATTATGCATTAGTATACTGTTTTAAATTACGTATCATGTATATAGTTTTAAATTACGTATCATGAATATAGTAGCATAGCACATATATTGTAATACTGATATCTGCATTTTAAATGGCTATTATTATAATAATAATAATCAAACGGTTTACCTATGTCACTTCCTCGTGGGATAATTAGTAAATATAAAATAGCTAATTAATCGACACTTTTAGCAATCCTGACTCTCTATCCAAGCTAAGTAGTCGATAAAACTGGTAAATATTCTTGACTGTTTACACGACCATTTACGGAAGTTTAAAAACCTTAATATAACGTAAACATGATTTGTTACGAAATATAATACCCATGTTAACGCTTGATCGCTTCTGTTTGCGCAGTATAAGGATATTTGGCATAAGCATTGTAAAACGGCATTTGATACGGATCACAGTCAGTTATTTTGGGATGCGTCAGTGTTAGTTCTGTGTCAGGGGTTAAGGTTAGTTTTATGGTTAGGGTAAGGGTTAGTTGAAAAAATAACAATTAAGAATTATGTCCCATTATGTGTAATTCCACTAAAATTGAATTAAAAAAGTTGTGGGGGAAATAACTTTAATAATCCTCACAATTTTATATGCAACTTCCAGTTTAATATGTTTATACTTTTATCTAGAGAGCTCTACACTTGAAAAACAAAATACAAACTAGATAAAAATGTGTATTAATCCATACTAAGCTCATGTCATAATTAAAGTCATGTGTGTATTGATTAATTCACATATGTATCAATTGTGTAGTTATAATTCATGGGTAACACTCTTTAGATAAAACTGTAAACATATTAAACTGGAAATTGCTTGTAACGTATTCAAGATTATTGAATATAAGAAGTATATCAATAGATCAGGCATCCATTAAAAGTATGATATTCAATCAACAATCTGTCTAATAAATATGGTATCATTGGCAATGTATCTATAAGAATACGATATCACTGAGCAATCTATCTATAATAAATTTCATGTCAACAGACAATCTATCTATAAATAAGCATGGTATCAATAGACATAATATCTATAAATCGTATCATATCTATACATAATGAATGTATAAAGAGCATGATATCCATAAGCAGTGCCTCTATAAGAAGTAAGGTATCATTCAGCAATAAATTTATGATATGTATGAAGGTATGATATCAATAACCTATGTATCTATATGAAGTATGATATCTATGAAGTATGATATCAGTAGACTATATATAGCCAAGCAATGTATATACCTGTATATAAAAATAACTAAACAAACTTATTAATAGGTCATATCCTTTAGAAGTATATATGCAATTCATGATATTTATGATCTTGGAGTAATTCCGCATTAAGTGTAATATTTACCAAAGCAAACATGAAAAACTCACCCATGAAACGACTGCATTTTAAACTTTCAACCTGATTAAATCCAGAATTTTCTATTCCAATAAATACACAATTTTAAAATAATGCATGTAGAGAGCCACTGTCTTGCATAAAGTCTCACTGAGTTCTCATGTGGTAATTAGGGGCACAGTAGGTAGGACATAATCCTAACTGTAATTGCTGGTCAGTGATTTAGTTCTAAATATATAGACCATATACCCAGAGAAATTTCTTTAGAGATCAGTAATAACTGCACAATAATACTGTTGCAACTGTAGTATAATCCATCGGCACATAGTCATAAATTGACCCATATAAGTTCAGTACTGTTAAATCCATTTAGAGTGTCGATCACTGCTTAAGGACCCATCCAACATCGTCGTGGAGGCCAAATTTGTATCGTGAGCCGGTAGCCTTCGACTTCCCATAAACGGACCCGTTAAAATACCACGCTCCTTCGATGTCTTTATGGGCCATAAGACGGGTTATGAGTTCAGCATTGGCCCTGGTGACATCATCGACTAGTCTGGTACCAGCGGCTTTGAAGGTTGATCCTAACCTCATCACTTTGGTCTTCTCACTGTTGTTAACAAGTTTGACCAGGACTGGTTTAGGGTGTCCGACTTTGCCCGGTATCCGATGGATTGCAACTATTTTTGAGGGGTTGATGGTGGCACCCTTTTCATCTACCATTGCGCATATTTTAGAAGTTAACGTTTCTTCTGTTTCTGGTGTAACTTCTGGCACATTCATGAATTTTATATTGTTCTTTCTTGAGTATTGCTCGTTATAGTTAGCTCTATCCTCTGCATACTTTGATCTTTTTTCACTTGATTCAATACTTTTCTTGAAGTCATGCATGAGTGATTTTTGTGCGACAAGGTCTTTTTTTAGGTGCGCATTTTCTTTTTCGAGAGAGTCCAGTCTGTTTGTAAGAACTTTTGTCTTAGCCTCTACTTTTGTAGCAATAGTGAATTCCATATTCTTGTTAAAATCGTCTAGAATTTCTTTCACTGCTTTTGTAACGAAAGCCTCGATATCTTCATCAGAGAATTGAGAGTTTCCTTGACTTCCTTCAACTCTTCTGAAATATCGTCCAATGTGTGGGTAATGAGCGACATACTGGTATCCGCTGCACTTGTATTACTCAGTGCTACATCTATGAGAGGTTGCTTCTGGTTTGTTGTCTTAGTGCTGCTGGACTTAGCCTTGCCTAAGGCACTTGTGTCAGCTTTGACATGGCCAACCTTTGTATGCTCTGTTGACTTATTCATTGTTAATCCAAAGTTAATCCCATACAATATCACAATGTGTCACGACTATTTACTGTTACAACTGTGTAAAGTTAGCTTCTCAGAACTCGCTCAGTTATGAAAATACAATCCTTTGTCTAAATATCCAATTTTTGCAAATATCATCTCTAATATTGAATATTTTAGAAAATCCTTTTCACAGAATATAGTTCTTTTTATGACGAACAGCTACATATAAAAATTATATGTAACATGCCACTAGTAATTTAAATTTTAGCCAAAAAGTGGGAGCTGTGATTTAACCAAACATCACTGCTTAAATGCCTCAGGGCTGTTTTCCCGACTGAACTTGACTTAACTGAACTTGACGTGACTTGACTTACACACATTATAATTTAAAAATGAAACATATTTTTGGTAAAGAAAATATAACGCTCAATATAGAAATAACAATACTGATACTTATTTTACTAAAGAAGGAGTTATTAAAGATACACCTGTGTCGTCTCTATGCAATCCTATACATTTTCGAATTGCCTAGATCTTAATTTGTCAAATCCAGACGTTGTCATACTTTATGCTATAATTTCACAAATAGTCGCCCGATGTGGTCAAATGAGGCCATTTCATGTAGGGCTTTAACGTAAGTTTCTTCGGAAAAGATTTTCGTCGAAAATATATAAAAGACAGTGAAATAAAAATGGTATTCGTCCTATAATACATTGCATAATTTTGATTTACTGTTTTCTCTCGGTGTTTTATTATGTTTATTCCACCTACCAGCTTCGATTTCGAGCCTATGGGAATACACTCTAAGTTGTGTAAGTGCTTTTCTAAGTGTAATAATGTTCACAGTATCTAGATAAGATTGGAATTTAAAGTCGGAGAAACACGTAAACAATATTGATCTGCTAGAACTGTGAATTCTTTCATCCCAGTTTTGTACACAATTATCTTTAAGGCGTTGCTTCAAGACAGATACAAATATGTTCACATCTCCTACACCCTGTAATAACGATACATCTTTGAATCCTAAACAGGATAAGACAACAGACGCCCAGTTAGATTTAAATGGCAGTTTAATTAACATCTTCCAACATTATCATGTAAATAAGATAAATGTATTTTCCTTTATCTGAATTTAGAATGTTCATCCAATATTTATTGATTATGAAAAGTCTTCTTGTATAATAATGTATCCTTCGTAATTCTCCATAGATAAAATCATTTTGAGTTGATATGTGTACACCAACCCAGCTAGGATGCTAACGTTGTACCAACGTTTGATTGTCATCAGCTTCAACGTTGGTCCAACGTTGTATATGGACGTCGGCCCAACGTAAGTTTGTCCAGCTGCCCCAACGATGCAGCGACGTTGTCTACAACAACGTTGGGCCCACGTTGGCACAACAACGTCGCCCCAACGTTATCTTTTCTAGTCTTTAAAAGTCGAATATTTGACCTGGAAAATAGTTCAGCTAATTGTTCATATCACACATAATTACTGTACTGTTCACTGTTCATATCACACCGTCACTATTGATTGTTTATAATTATTACGCTTGTCTCTGTTCATGTCACAATATCACTGTTCATGCCACAATATCACATTTGATTGTCCACGGGTTAGAAGAGTTCACGTTTATCATTGGAAAAAAAAATCAGTGAGTTGTATATATATTAATCTTAACGAATGCAATTGAAGCCTAAGACGAGTATCGTTTACAATATATGTTAGTAATTTGTGTTGAGAACTTGTAACTTAAAGGCAGTTTTACTGAAAATAAATGTAGTCACGTCTTATATATGCATGCAACCTTAAGACAAAATAATGGTTTAATATTTTAATAATGTTTGATTAATGTGTTAACAATGTATTGTCACATATGGGATTGCCTTATATTTGACACCCCATGAAGGGCTCAATGAGAACCACACCTGCGAGAAGACACCGCATAACAATATATATATATATATATATATTCAGAAATGTAATATAATATTAAGTGTATTTATATATGCAGTTAATACACTAGTTACAGATCACCTCCATGCGTCCGCCCGCGAAGTATGCTCGGGGTGCATATCATGACTTCGCGGCCGAAGGCAAAGATCTAACCAAACTTCAGTGCCACAAAATGTGAAGAAGGTCTACAGTGGACAGAATAGCAAACAACACCGACCAATAAGTCCGACGCCTGCGAATAATAAGAAGGACCATCCGCCGGATGCTTCCCGCTAAGCTGCTAACCTGAATGCATGTATGTGACTAAAAAAAATAATATGTTTTTGAAACAAAAATAATAGGGAATAGAGTTCTCAACACACATATCACGGTTACGTTGTCTGCAATTCAACACCAATACTTAAACAAACATACCTGAAACGAGAAAGAAAAGTCTAAATATTTTGTTTTAACATATAACTGGATGATTCCTAACTAAATGAATGAAAATGGTTCCAATATTGGATTACACATACATATGAATGAATATGTATGATATTAACTACAATATATGAGGTAATGATTCCAAAGCTGGATTACATAGTACGCTGAAAGTGATATTTATATTACAAAATCATTAATTATCAAAAGAGACTGTAGCAAAGTATGTGTGTATATCGATACAAGGATCAAATGTTAATTTATTTGTTGTAATATTTATAGTTCCGAAACTGTTATCGCACCAAAAATGTGCAAAGTCAGCAATATCCATTCTGGCCAAATCAGCGTACATCCTATATTTAATTTTATTCAAAAACTTTTGAACTAAGGAAAATGGCGTAAATAATTTATTTTCATGTTTTGTAAAGTTTCTACAAGTCCAATTAATATGTCTGGATTCCGTAAGCAAAATAAGTGCGATATTATGAATATCTCTGTCTAATTTCGGTAAGTAAAAAAATCTAAATACTCGTTCACGAAGGATGAAGTTACATTGACTATATTTTTCAAAATCTTTAAAACAATCTGATTTAATGGTTGAACCATTTTGCATTCAATGAACAGATGACTTACAGTTTCTATCAAGGTGGAAATGTAGCGAACTTGTTCTGCTTCGTAAAGAACAATTTTAATGATCGTTGACATATCGTGGTATTTGTATAAATTTATTATAAGTTGAAAACTGGTTTCTTTATATTGATATATTCAGTATGTTTATACAGCTATTAGTTGAATTATTTATTTATATATTATAAAAGTGTTAAAACACATTTAAATGAATAAAATTAAAGTCATCACCAAGGGAATGTATGTTTATATAAAAAGATAATGACGTCCCTTTATGTCCAATTATATCGAAAACCGACGTTTCACCGACGGCTTATTTTCGACATCGCATCAACGTTGGCGAACGACGTTGTTTAAACGTTGGTCCAACGTTGTTTAAACAACTTTCGATTGTCTATAGTACTCATACAGATCTAAATCGACTTGCGCTTTTACATATACACACTATTCTTCTGCCCCAGGAGTCAATCGAGTATTTAAGAATATTGTAAATAGTTTTCCTAATACACTTAACAGCGTTATTTCTCCAAAGTTCTCAACGTTATTTAATGACCCATGTTTATGAATGGGTAGTATGTTTTCTTTTGTCTTTTCTAAAAACATTTAAATACTGATGGAACTGTTTTCTAATATTTGCGCATTCATAATTATATTTCGGGGTATTTCCCTTTATCTTTTCGTTTTCATATAGGCCGCGTGTTTTTTTTCGAACAAAGGCTTGCATGCCGAGCCTATCATGTTTGTAAATGATCCAATAGATTCAGCGATATCATTATTACACGCTATCCCGTTAAGTTTATTTGATAAATCATTTATTTTATCGATAAATACACTTTTGTCTTCCGCTGCTAAGCACGTCAGTTATTACATTTTTCATGGTTGATTACTCTATAAACAACTAGAATCTATTCAGTATCAACAACGTGTGTCGTTAGGTACTTTAAGCCTGTTCATTCAAATACACCTACAAAGCAAAGTATCGGGTCTTAATCCTTTTAAGCACAAACGTTAAGAATATAACATATTATCTCATACATTTACTCAACACCAAGTGTCCATTTACTATGGTTGTATATTACTTAAAGCTACAAACGCTATACTTAAACCAGTACTAAGTTATGAATATGAATAAGTCACGGGTGAAGTAACTCCAATTCGACGAAAGTCCACAAAGTGGGTATATAAGCCAGAAATCGATGCGTGAAATATCACAGTCATTATAGCTAGGCTTCGTACATCGATAATATACGGCTTCAGAATATTTGTTTCATTAAAAGAAAGGTTTTTTTGCTTTGTCAACACTCTAGTCTTAAATATGCTATATTTTGCCTCCTTAAGACGATAGGGGTAATACTATTTTTAAACGCGAGCCGGATCGGACCAGTAACACCAGAGTTATGGCCCTTGATGTATTACCATTCTTTACATTTTAATTCAATTCTGCCTTCATTTTTCATCTGATCTGTTACCAAACTTGGCCAGATTGTTATTAATGAAAGTTCGGGGAAGTTTGAAAACCGGTCAGATCGGATTAGCAACACCGGAGTTATGGTACTTATTTTGTTTAAATAAGCTATAGTGTGCCTCGTTTAGACGATAGTGCCTTCAATTTTCATCCGATTTGTAACAAACTTTGCTAGATTGTTGATATTAATGACAAAACAGTCAAACTGGACCAGTAATATCACAGTAAGTGCCCTTGACTTTCTTACGGGCGTCACAAGTTTACATAGATTGTTCAAGCAAAAACTGTTCTTCTCTGAAACTGCATGAGCTAGAGATCTGTAGTTCTCTTTCAAGTTTGTACAAATCGAGAACATGAGGACCCAAGGCGTCACTTGTTTTTCATTTATTTATATAGGCGGAACACTAAATATATACTTCTCTGAAACCACATTTATACACTTACTGATAATAAACATATGGAATACATCATACAATCAAACCACGCCCCACCCCCACCTCCCCCCTCCCTCTGGCAACATAACCCCTAGGTCAGAGCATGGAAACCGTTGAGATCCCCACATGATGAACATATTTACATTTACTGGGTATGAACAGACGAAACCAACCAGACAAACACTCCTGGGGATAGCCTCTGAGGTATAACTTGGAAACCTTTGATATCGCCACCCAATAATCATGTAAACACTTAATAGAAAATAACAGATGGTTACAATCGTCTATTCAGAAAAAAAACTGTCAGATGCATAGGTTCTTTTCTTTTTTTTAAGAAAGCAAAAGTCCATTTTAAAATCTGTTCTGTTACCGATTCACAATCTCTAAAATAAAATAAAAACTCCATATCCAACAATTGATTACAACAGGATAGTGTTGTAAATACTAGGTAGTGTTTGCTATTATTATTTATTACGTTTCTATGAGTGACAGATCGGAATTTCTCAGTGAAAGAATATTCATAATCGCTAAATATTAATAACTAAACCCGAACTCAAAATTAACTAACAGTGACGTTGGAGACATGACGTAACTAATGTGTTGCTGCTATCCACGTCATCTGCCGATAACGTTCAATAATGCAAATCATTTCGGTTAAAATCAAACATACACTGTTTTAAAATGTAATAAATAGATTATTTAACTGCTGGTTTCGATTATAGAGAAAACCTTAACTCGATGATAGACGTGATGTTTTCTTTCACTCGTCTACCATCTCATGAAGGATTTCCCTATAATCGAGCCCAGCAGTTAAATAATCTCCCTATATATACTGAAAGGGAAAGTAAACGCACAATGGAAATTTCCGCTATATTCTGTATGTGTAATATGATACTGATAATCGAATGATACAGAGTGACATTAGGCCTGTCCTTTCGGAAATAAGGTTTAAACAGCACCGAACAAACCAATGATTACTCCTTTAAAGTTTCATTATAGACAGAATTCAGATTTGTCTCAAGCATGTGAACAAACTTAGGCTTTAAACGTTGCAGTCTCTTAACATTAAAAAAAATACTGAAATAGCTTGACTTTTTCAAGCAAAACTTCAACATAAAAGAATTTCGTATAACAAAGTATACTTTGATTAAAACGTCTACTACATGATATATTGTGATTCTGGGGTTTCTGGCTCAAAGCTCTCGTTTTTACTCGAGTTTGAACCAGAAACGCCCAGAATCACAATATATAAAAACTCCTACCACAAGGTGCTGAAATAAGCTGGGTTAGAGTTATATTCTGAGATATTTCAATAGTTTTAATGTGTTTTTTGTAATCTTTATAATTATAAAATGTTTCTTTAATACAAATAATTTGTTTGACTTGTTACTAAATTTACACCCAAAATCAACGAATAAACACGAAATCATATCGAAATTTATAAAGCTAATTTTTTATCAATAATATCTTCGATATCTTTAAGTAATAAGTTTCTGTCACTAATTGCTTTAATCTCATCATACATTGTTTTAGCAACTTTGGGAGTACAAAATCTGCGTTTGACAGGAGCATTTTTAGTGAGACACGATCTAACAATAGCAGCAACTACAACACCAATGTAAACATAAGTACCTATTTCTAAGATTACCTCTTGACTTTTATCATCAAACATTTTTTAAATATATGTAAAAAAAATTATAATTTTAATTTATTATTATTATTGGGGAGTTTTCCAAAGTTTTTGTCATCACAGCACCCAACCATGCCTCAAATTAACGAATAAACACGAAATCAACAATGTTCCGACCTTGAATACAAAGGTGGTGGATCATACTCAAACACATTACTAAAACAATACATCACACACTTTTTAGACTTTTTTGTAAGGTTGCCATTGCTTCCTTTCTTCCCTGCTCCACTAGTTCTTTTTTTTTGAACATCGCTAATTTCAGCTTTTTTTTGGTGTCCTGTTTTAAACTATAATATTTATCTAACTCATCCAAAATCAACTTAAACTCTTGCTCAGATATCTGTGCATCACTCAATGCTTTTGATATCAAATTGTTTATGCTATCCAACTTAGACTCTGCCAAAGTTTTTATTTTATAATGTTTTTGAGCTTTTGCTTAAGCTTGCGTCTGATAAAATTAATACAAACACCTGTAGCTCCACATACTATTTCTGCTATATCCAAAGGTAACAAACCTGTAACAATAAATCCAATCCCAGCCATAATTACCCCTGCAGATATAAACGTGGTATCCATTCCATCTGTGATATTAATACCTCGTTTATATTTTTTATAAAGAGACTGACGTATATCTCGTTCTGTAATTAACTTTTGTTCAATCTCTGAAATCTTCTGTAATCTATTATTCTGTCCGTCTTCCACTGGCAACTCAGGATATTAACTTGGTGCTTTTTTTTAATAATAAAAAAATTAAATTAATTCAACTAATAATGACGCTACCGTATTTATAGCGGTAGCGTTGGCAATCTTGCATACAAAGCTAATGACAGAACCAGCACTAATATCCAAAGGTATATCAAAGTTATCGTGTTTGCGTGGGATGATGTGAAGCGTTATACCATAATTTGGCTTTTCAACATCATTAACAGAGACTACTACAGACACGTCACCAACTAATCGTTCACTTGCCAAACCTATTCCTATAATCCGTTCACGGCGTGTTATTACATACCCCACATTTGTTTCTGCTCCGCCATTACCAAATGAGAGTAATCTATTTAATACAAGTGGACCTTAGCCTCCGCAAATATTGTTATAATCCCATATTTAAGATTATCAACTTTATCCCTTATTTGTTTGAATTGGTTAACAATAGGCACAACTCGCCTATGTAAATCTCGAACATTATTTTTCAAATCTTTTTTCCCACGGGTTTTGTTGCCCCAATTATACTCATTGTTTTTATAAAAAACTATATATAATTTTAAATAAATTCTAAAACGCAACTCATAGGCAAACCGTGATTATCTATCTTGTTGCCATGCTCATCTCTGACTTCTATTTTCAATTCAGTAATTGCATCATTTGAAAGACGGTGATATTCAGGATAAAAACGTGTATATACAATATCCCCAAACTGCTTATTTACCACAGGTATAACCCCTATAATAGTGCTTGGCGCCCCATTGAAATAATTACTACTCGTATTAACTTGTTCCAGATGAACATATAGCTGTTTATAAGGGGCTAAATCAATTGATTGTTTTCCAATATGAGTACCTTCCACCACCCATCCCCTTTCCTCGAATCCCAGCATTTTTGAAAGACCGCTTGATAATCGTATCTCTGTTGACGTCTCTAAAGATGCTATACCATTCTGCGCATCAACGGTTAGGGTAATAAACAGCGCTTCAAAACCGGGTGTCTTTTTACTACATAGCAAAATGACAGGGAGGTCATTATTTTATGGGGGTCGATTTCTTTCCTTTCGCCGGAACTATTTGTTTCAATGTAAAAAACAACTTTGCTTTTTTTTTTAGAAAATTACTGTTTATTAATTTATATTACTTGCTTGAAAATCGTCTAAGAAAATGATCTGTAGCTTTTGAAAATTGGTGAAGAATTTGAAGAGGTTTTGTAATTTAAAACGGAAATGTCATTTTGCCATTGTTTTCAGAAAATTGGTATGATAGCTATATCATTGGATTGGAAATAACGTAGATTTCCTAAGAAACTGAATAACAGTTTATTGAATTGATGGAAAAGTATTTTAAAATTTATGTTGAATTAAACTATAGCAATTTTACCGTACTACCATATCGATGACGTCGCCAAAAAGAAAAGGTAATTCTGCATACACTTTGATTTCAAGGAAAAAATAAAAAGAACATGTGTTGTTTTGTCGTTCAGTAATAGATTTTATTTCATCTTGAGGTCATACAACTTTAATATTTCTCAATTCTCGATGGAATAATAGTAGGTATCAAAAAGTCAAACAGGAAATGTAGCTGTGACAGAACACAATCAACCAAAAACACACAATAAAAGCAAATCACAATGTTAATAAAAAGCAAGGCATGCGACACCACAAACACAAACGGGTCGACAATAGGGCTACCTCCTTGGAACGGTCAGTGACAATAGGGCTACCTCCTTGGAACGGTCAGTGACGATTGGGTTACCTCCTTGGAACGGTCAGTGGCACAATGGCCACCGGGGGTTTAAACCAGCTTCTAGGATGTACCACACTTGCTCTTACCCTACTGTCATCCCCAAAATCGGGACAGTGTAAATAGATAAATCCCCGCTATTCTGTAACAAAAAAGGAAGCATTAATAGGTAATATAACACATAGATGAGCAGGTATATATTAATATAAACAAGACAAGTATAAAGCATGCGTTATATGTAGACGATTTTTAATAATGGGTTAGTTTGTGGAGGCTTTGTTCAAGTCACATACATGTAGTCGTCGATATGGAGATGAAAGCAAGGTAAAGTGAAGAATTAAAAGATACTATGAAATCTTTTATAAAATCTGAAAAAGCTTTTTTAACAAATGTCTTATTATTAAACGTCAAGATTTATATCAAATAATTATGGTCAGATATACACTTCTCAAAACTGCTAACTACACCGCTCACGTTTTGGGTTATATATATCGATGGGTTGAATGTTTTTCAATAAAATAAAAAGGAAATACCAATTCAATCATTTTTACATCATTTCATTTTATTTTTTTCATGGGCAATGCTAGAACTAAACCACAATAAGCAATTACAAACGACCCATGTAAACACTAAAGTCACACTTTTCCCATATCTACATGTCAATGCTAGAACTAAACCACAATAAGCAATTACAAACGACCCATGTAAACACTAAAGTCACACTTTTCCCATATCTACATTAGAACTAAACCACAATAAGCAATTACAAACGACCCATGTAAACACTAAAGTCACACTTTTCCCATATCTACATGTAGATATGGGAAAAGTGTGACTTTAGTGTTTACATGGGTCGTTTGTAATTGCTTATTGTGGTTTAGTTCTAGCATTGCCCATGAAAAAAATAAAATGAAATGATGTAAAAATGATTGAATTGGTATTTCCTTTTTATTTTATTGACAAACATTCAACCCATCGATATATATAACCCAAAACGTGAGCGGTGTAGTTAGCAGTTTTGAGAAGTGTATATTATTTTACGTATAGATAACCTTCTACTTTACGTATATGTATTCAATAAAACTTACAGTCGCAAGACTGCCTATTGATCCGAGCATTGGACAGATATTTCACACTGAGTACTTGCACTTGTGGTAAATAATAAGTTAATTGTTTCGCAAAAGGTAATGTAGCATTTTTTATTTCATTTTGGCAAAATGAAAATTTAACATATTTAATGAAAATATAACACATTTTAAATTATATAATAAAAAAAAAACAGAACAATTTAGTTTTGACATATCTACTGCTTCAAGCCTGGTCATATTACACGGATATTTACATGTGCCTTTTCCGTAGACGAAACAACCGAGATGTCACGTGCCTTTCTTCTGACACATATAAGTCTGGTCATATTACACGGATATTTACATGTGCCTTTTCCGTAGACTTGTATCAGGGAAACAACCGTGATGTCACGTGCCTTTATTCTGACACATATAGGTCTGGTCATATTACCCGGATATTTACATGTGCCTTTTCCGTAGACTTTTATCAGGGAAACAACCGTGATGTCACGTGCCTTTCTTCTGACACATATAGGTCTGGTCATATTACCCGGATATTTACATGTGCCTTTTCCGTAGACTTTTATCAGGGAAACAACCGTGATGTCACGTGCCTTTCTTCTGACACATATAAGTCTGGTCATATTACACGGATATTTACATGTGTCTTTTCCGTAGACTTTTATCAGGGAAACAACCGTGATGTCACGTGCCTTTATTCTGACACATATAAGTCGGTCATATTACAAGGAAATTAACACGTGTCTTTTCCGTAGACTTGTATCAGGGAAGCAACCGTGATGTCACGTGCCTTTCTTCTGACACATATAAAATCTGGTCATATTACACGGATATTTAGATGTGCCTTTTCCGTAGACTTTTATCAGGTAAACAACCGTCATGTCACGTGCCTTTCTTCTAACACATATACGTCTGGTTATATTACACGGATATTTACATGTGCCATTTCAGTAGATTTTTATCAGGGAAACAAACGTGATGTCAGATGCGTTTCTTCTAACACATATACGTCTGGTCATATTGCACTTACATGTATCTTTTCCGTAGACTTTTACCATGGAAACAACCGTGATGTCACGTGCCTTTCTTCTTATTTATATAGTAACTGTTGTTTGTTTTAATGCATGTTTTTGAATGACTGTGTTTTGTGAAAGCTACATCTCATGTTCGAATTTTATATACTGAAGGAAAAACGTTTAGCACGTTTTTGTTGCACACTGAAACAATACATTTTTGGATGTAAAATCAAGAAACTACTGCAATAGACACAATATTTTATTAAACACACATCAATAACAGTCGAACATCTTAATGACGTAACAATTAACTGAACGTAGGGGTCAAGCCCGTAAAGTCCAAAAAGGTCAGTATATCTTGTATACAGCATTTTTTCATTTAAAAAAACTTGCATATTTTTTTTTTGTATATTTGTAATGTTATGTAATACACATTAAATCTATATTTTCGTTTAAACATAAGTTACTTATAATTATTTCATTAGAACTGACTTGTATGGCTATTTGTATACATACACTGCACTTTATGCACTATAATTTGTTATCAGAACGAAATATATCTCGCTATGATGAGGATACGAGGGGCGTTCATTATATAATGCAACTATCACTACAAAACACAAAATAACAATCATATGCACACAGTTTTTATTACATCCCCTCAAAATACTCGCCCTTTACACGTATGCACAATTTCAACCTTTTAATCCAATTTTGGAAAGCGCTGGCATAGTCCTTTTTAGGGACACCTTCCAGATACTGGAATATTGCAGAACCAATCGCATTCCTGGAGCGAAATTTTCGGCCCTCTTTCTTCATGCGGGGAAACAAAAAAAGTCACAAGGGGCCAGGTCTGTAGAATACGGAGGGTGACAAAGTACAGTCACGCCCTTTTCTTTCAAAAACTTGTTAACCGTCGCAGATTTATGAGCAGCAGCATTATCGTGTAACAGTGACATGCGTGATAAGCCAATGGCTGGGCGATGTTTTCTTAACCTCTGTTGCAAATGTTTCAATACAAGGTCCCTATACATAGTTCCTGTTACCGTTCTACCTCGGGGAATCGCCACTTGCGCCGTTTCCCCGCGACTATTGAAGAAAATAGCATACATCACTTTCTTCACACTAATGGACCGTTTTGCTACAGATGGTCTTCTGGTATTTTTCGTTGCCCATATTGTATTACTTGTTTTCCTGGTAGGTTCATGATAAATTATCCAAGTTTCGTCGCCTGTCACTTAGTTTGAAAACGCTCGTTGGTCAAATTTAGGGTATTGTTTCTACAATTTACGGGCTAGCGAAACACACTGCTTCTTCTGGTCTTCCGTTAAGAGGTGGTTGATCCATCTTATAGAGATTCTTCTTACCTTCAAAACTGTCTTCAATATTTTAAAAACGGATCCGGTCGATATGCCTAGGCACTTAGCTGACTGACTAGTACTTAATCTAGCATCTTTTGCTAATAACTCCTTCACTTTTTGGCTAGTTTTGGGTGTCAACACACACTAACTGGTCTTCCAGGACGGGGCTTATCTTCAATTGAATTAATTCCAATTTTAATGGTTTTAATCCAACGTGTAACTGTAGCATACGACACTTTATTAGTTCCATAAGCATCACCAAGTTTATTGAATATGTTCTGGGCACTTAATCCAAGTCTAAAACGTGTTTTTTTATATAACCCCGTATTTGGGAGCTGAAATCACTAACCATAATTATACACAGTGTATATGAATATGTCTACTCAAAATGACGATCAAATCAAAACTATTGCACGGATTATAACACGTTTGATATCATTTAAAAGGTAATGCATTGGACTATAATATAAAGTAAAAAGCACGAGGATATCGCGAGTTATTTGTAATTGACAGCTATAGTTGCATTACATAATGAATTCCCCTCGTATAACAAATAAAGTGTAACAAATGCAACATTGACTATATTTTAACTGCACGTTTCTTTAAATTTACCTGAATATGTATGCATAAACATGATAAAGCAACTTAAGTGGAAAATATTACTTACTCGTAAGTCAAAATTTAAGATTTTCCCATATTTTTAGTATCATTATCAGCCTTTCAGGGAAACTGCAAACCATCTATTGTAAAATAAATATTTAGCCGTAGGTTTGAATTATCTATACCTTATTAGCAATATTTAGAAAACGTCGTTAATCGATAGAAAAAGGTGTTTAAGTAAATGATAAATGTTAGCTTAAGTTAGGTGTTGCTAAGAAGCTTTATGAATACGGACCATGATAAGGTTATGTAATAAGATTAAATATATGTTGTTCGTTATTTATGATAGTTGCAACGCCTTCGGCCATGTTTGACCATAACCCTGACCTGCCTTAAACGATATGCAATAGCAAAAACGGAACGTCATTTGTACCTATGTTTTAGATACCAGTGCTAAGTTGATGTTTCTTGTATGTTGTTTAGCAGTAGTGGGCATTGCTATGTCCAGAGACGTATCTACACCAAGTACTAAAGAATAAAACAACGTGATGCACGTCTTCGCGTTATTAGTTGGTGTTGCCATAACTACTATTCCTGCTGTTAGGTGTTGTTATCAAAACGTGTGTTACTTATTTAATGTAAATTCTAATTACATGTTATATACAAAATGACTGTCAATTTGTCCATACATATTAATTTAATATAATTTTATAATTAAGTAATATTATTTATGGCGGTAGACTCACCTCGTATTTTTTAGCATTGGTTAAGATTTCGTCAACAAAATGTATTTACTTATAGGGATTACGAAATCCGAAATAACGTATAACAGCTGAGCTGTTTCGGATCCAATATACAACTGCTATTGATATTAATGTGTTTTTTTCCTCAGACAAGCTGATATTGATATTATTGTGTGTTTTTTCACAAACAACCTATAACCTTTATTATTGCCAAGCATGTAAGCGTTAACATTGTTTCATATTGTTTCAGATCCCGAAAACGAATGTGATCCAAACCCTTGCAAGCACGGTACGTACATCGATGGTAATCGAAGCTTTACATGTACCTGTGATGCTGGATATACTGGCAGAACCTGTTGTTTAAGTAGGTAGCAAAATAATCATTCATTTAAACGAATACAAATGGTAAATAGTTCGATCCGCCGCTTCTGAACATTTCGCATGCGTGAGAAATGTTTCTTCGCTGCTTCGTTTCGGTATGATTAAATAGTCAACATAAGTGTGTGATCATATGACTATGGAAAGTAGATATAAAAGTCGAACATGAAATGTAGCATTCACGCACCACAATCAACCACAAACACGCAGAGAAACAAACACCACTTAAAACGGTGAATGAAAGGCAAGATAATACAAACATAAAAGGGTTGGAAAATAAGGCTACAGCTTTGGGAAAGACTTCTGAGGGGTTTAAACCAGGTTCTAGGGTGCAACAAACCTCACTCTTACCCTATTGTCATCCAAATAAAACTGGACAGGATAGCTAAAGATATATTCGCCAGGTTATATTATCTAACACACAAGGTAGCATTAAACAACTATTCAAAATGTAAATATTATATTTATAGTTGGCATGATATCAAATATACAGGTCTGAGTAATGGACACTTAAATGTCTATGATTTCGTGCTTTTTTGTCCAAAATTTAGTTTTATCTTAATACCAAATTATTTTCTATTTATCAAATTACGGTGACTGAATGTTTCATATATCATTAAGTTAGTTGATATTTAAACAAATAAAGTATGGTGCTGAGATCCATATTCAAGTTTATGGACTTGGCAGTCAGACCTAGAATAGTATATGGACCGTAGCGAAGCATATAACAATCTAGGTATGACTGCCAAGTCCACAAACTGCATAATGATCGAAGCACCATACATTATTTGTTATATATCAGCTGATTTAATGCCATATGAAGCATTCAGTCTTTGATAAATCTAAATCTGACCAACAAATTAAAACATTACATTTTGTGTTTTATTTAAATTTGACGTCGTTTTTTTCACACGTTCGAAACTATAGCTCTCAGACCGGGGCCGGTCACTATCACAGAATAGTGACCGGATGACGTCACATTACGAACAGAAGGAAATATGTAAATAAGGTATAATATTGTTTTATATTGTAATAGTACGGTTAACTCAACTGTCAGGATTTTAACTGATCCGTTATATTGATAATTAGGGAGGAATAACAGATCATCTCTGGAAGGGATAAATATAACAAATATAGATATAAAAATCGAACAGGAAAAGTAGCATTCAAGGATGATAGTCAACCACAAACACACTCAGAAACAAAGAACAACTTTAAAGATGAATAAAAGGCCAAATAAGACATCACAAACACAAAATGGTTGACAATAGGGCTACCGCTTTGGAACGGTCAGTGGCAGAAAACGCCGCTGGGGATTTAAACCAGGGGATTGAACCAGGTTCCATTAAAAGGTGGGTAAGAACGTTTTATAATAATATTAAATCATATGTTGTAGTAAATGGCCATGCATCATCATTTTTCATATACATAGAGGTTGAAACAAGGGGATCCTTTGTCTCCTTATATATTTATAGCATGTGCTGAAGTACTGGCCATCTTGATTAGAATAAATAAAAATCTCTGAAAAGTCATTAAAACATACATTATTGGTTTTAAAATTGTATGCAAAGATTGCTGATCTTAAATGTAACATTGAGAAAACAAGAGTTGTCTGGTTTGAAGCAAAAAGGGGAAGTAAAGAGATATTATGCCCAGAGGCTCAATTAAACTGGGACCAAAGCAATTTTAAACTACTGGGAATCAATTTTTCAACAAATCTGGCAGATATGAAAACTTGAAACTAGATAATAAGATTAAAGAAATCAAAGAACTTATATCTAGATGGTCAATAAGAAATCATTGTGATAAAAAGCCTTGCTCTGTCAAAAATCAATCACCTCATATTAACCATCCCAAACCCACCAAAACTAATAATCAAACAGTTAAACTCGTTATTTTATGAATATATATGGAATAATCCAGTCGATAAAATAAAAAGAGACATTATAAATCAGCCTTATAGTGAAGGGGAACTAAATATGTTAAATATAGAATATTTTATGAAATCCTGAAGGTCACTTGGATTCTTAAGAAGACAGAACATGGTCAATAAAAATGGTGCCATCTTTTCGAAACTATGTACCCTTTTGCAAAAGCACATGCTAAATTTGGACATAACTTTATAGACAACAAACTGAACAAGATAGACAACCCATTTTGGAATGAAGTATATAGTGCATTGAGTCAGTTAAAAAAAGAAATCACTCCAAATTCATGGAATGATATATTAATGGAAACATTTTTTCTCAATGATACAATTAAGACTGGAAGTAATTGTTTATATAGTAGACTTTATATAGTTAGGAATATTATTTTTGTTAATTATTTTGTAGATGAAAATGGCGATTTTCTGTCTTTTGACTTGCTTCAAAAAAAATATGAATATTTTCCAAACTTTATTGATTATGAACATGTTATAAGGGCAATAAAATCAACAATTATCCGATTAGAAATCAAAAAAGATAAATATAAGATATTTGGCCCCATTCAAAACTTAGTCTTACATCGAAAGATGACAATGGGTGCAAAAATATTTACAAAAGTCTGAATAGGGAAAACAACTGAACCAAAAGCGATACTAAAATGGAATAAAGAAAATTTAAAAAAAAATAAAGAAAAATGGAGAAATATCTTTTCACTCCCTTATAACGTAACAAAAGGCACTGCACTTGTTTGGTTACAGACACGATTATTACACCGTATCTTAGCAACAAATAAACTTTTTGTTAAAATGAATATTACAAACAATGACAGACGTTTTTTCTGTAATGCAGACACAGAATCGTTACTTCATTTATTCTGGCACTGTAGAAATGTGCAATATTTTTGGAATAGTGTTTGCAACTGGTTTAAAGAACGGTGCTGACATCTTAATAATTTAACATTAGATATAAGTAAAATTATATTCTGAGATATTACAATAGATAATACTTTAAATCATCTTATTCTAGTAGTCAAGAAATTTACTTTTGCAGAATAGATTAGAGATAACCATGTTTAACCACGTATAAAAACTCAGTTCTCTAACAATATAACACTAATAACACAAAATTACACTAGTTTGTTTGAACTAAATTAGAATAAGGGTCTTTTAAATCAATGAGGAAGTTTATTTTCTTACTTCTTTTTTGGTATTGTCACTAGGAACAGATACAACCCGTTCGGGAAAATATGGACGGAATATAACATGAATTATCTTCCTTCCCTTTAAGTGGTCAACCATTTTATCTCAGGAGAGGGCCTGGCATTTTCCTTCCAATTCACCTACTTTCTCACCCGGATTTTTTGTTTAACCTTCAGAAATTGTTTTCAGTAAAAGATCCGCCCACACCGCCAAAATATGAAATGTCCGTTGCCTAACATGTATTATCCCCTATTTACATATAGCAGTTAATTTGTGACAGAACAGAGAATAGAAAAAAAAATCTCCATCATAGCAATGGTGAAATTGAATTGTAATTCAATGTATTAATATATATTATGATATATGCTAGCCGAATATAAGTCATCTTACTGCAGTGAGGTATTCATCTTTTAACTTATTCGTATTTTGGGAATACAATAACAAGATTAGAATTATGATCTTCGATCTTGTACCTATTTATTTGGCTGGCATGTATTATTAATGCTGTTTTGCTTAGATATATAATGATTTATTACAATTGACGACTATTGTACGGTACCACGGGGGATGATTCTCCGACCCCATGTACCTATGACGGGGAAAATAAATGGGCCATTATTTATATATAAAGATGGCCGAAAAAATAATGTATTCAAAAAAATAGGCACGTGTACGAAACATGCCGTACACGACAAAGCGGGACGGGCATCAGCTGTTATACACACTGAACAAAAGAAGATTAGCACGACTTTTAGGGACATATATTAAACATGTGAACATTGATATTATTATTTGAAGATATTAGAAATGTTAGGTAAGGATGAGATTTTCAAAAAAGTGTTTTATTTGATTATTTCCTAAACGAAGTATCAGAATTATCTCCCATAAATGTAAAGCATCTTTTTTCATTATATAAACGTATTGCTTTGAAAAAATGTAATGTTTGGCATTGGCAAAAATTGCCCATTGTATCATTGTTGTTTAAAACCTGCTGAAATGTGTTCAAAACGATTGTTATTCCAAAACAAATACATTCCAAATTTCGTAATTTTAAAATCACCTCCTTTTTCATTGAAATGAAAAAAAATAATCTAAAACCTATAGAAGTATATTCCCGTCATATTTGTTTTATTGGTGTCACCAGTTTTGTTTAAACATGGCATTGTGGCATTATTATTGGTAATATATATGTCACCATATCATTGACCCCGAACATACATGGCTTTGTATCCCGTCTATGGAAATGACATGCATTTTAAGTGCTAAATTTATTTTGCTCATTATATAACTGTGGAATAATTTACTATCTTACTTTGGTGAAAAGAATAGCTGTAATCAACAATGTTAACAAACTCATGAACAACTGCGGACCCAAGGAAATGTTTGCACCCATAATCTTAATTTTTCCCCCAAAAAACGTTGTTTCCGAACCACTTATCTCAATGGTCAAGCAATAACGAACAAGGCTGACCCAACAAAATGTTTGCATCATAATCTTATTTTCCGCTAGAAGTTGTGAAGGAACCAGTAATCTCAATGGTAAAGCAATCACAAACAACGGCGGACCCAAGGAAATGTTTGCACCCATAATGCTTTTTCCCCAAAAGTTGTGCCCGAACCAGTAATCTTAAATCATGGTCTTGATCCTGAATGTAATCCAAATGCATATATACTCAGTTGCAAAAGAAATTATACATGGAGTTTGTTTTGATTTAATTGTATAAAGTTTTTTTAGAATTAAATTGAAAAATTCCAAAATGAATATGCAATGTGTGAAACCAAAGTTTTCATCATTCCATTGCCAATAGCATGTTGTCATTTGTTTTTCAACAGGTTGAATCATTAAGGGACTGTCGCTTGATAAAGAGTATAGGGTGTAAAGAAAATATTCAAAGTGTACACTTTCTTTTGCAACTGAGTATATCATTCGTATAGGCATATGGCTATTAGTTGTATTTTCAGGCATTGACGACTGTTCTCCCAACCCGTGCATTCACGGGTCATGTGTAGATGGTTCATTAAGTTATAAGTGCCTCTGTGATCCTGGATATACTTCTAAAAGGTGTATGGTTGGTAAGTATCACTTTGTTTGTTTGTTTGTTTGTTTGTTTGTGTGTTTGTTTGTTTGTTTGTTTAAATGGTGGTTTACGTCATTTTAGCACATGTTAGTCCATATCTGCCGGTCGATTTGTTTGTGATGTAATCAGACCATCCAATCTAACCTGGGTAGAACCAATATTGTATACCTCTCGTCATCCGTAAAATTTACACTTTATCACTTGAAAAGCCGAGCTCCCAGTGGGATCCGAACCCGCAGCGGCGAGAGGCGAAACAGTTATAGACGCAGTATCTTTACCATCTCGGCCACGGAGGTCTGTACTAGAAGGACACAAACGGCTATGCAGAGACAAAACAAGATACATGTGAATAAAGACGAAACATAACATCTTTAACAGTTAACTTAGCAATTATTTGAATTGAATTGTCTCACACCACACTTCGATTTTACTGCGTTGGCCATTGGGAATAAAGTCCAATGTTCCATTCTGAATGAAACATTTACAGTCTAAAAGTATTTTTTTGGTACAGTTACTGGTGCTCATAAAAATCCACAAAATCTAATACATAGCCCACTTAGAGTTTTTTTTAAATGTGAGTGGTGTCACATTTCTCTCTTTTCGGCTTTCACTAACCAGTTTGCATCTAAATTCATACACATTTTGAGCACCCACAAATGTGCCATATTTTGCTGTCAGTGTCGACTAATCGCTGTTCATCCAATCTCACACTATTGTTTTCTCACCTGCAACAGGAAAAGAAAATATCCATGGGCAATTATTAAAAATTCTCAAACCGAAAAAAAAAGGATAAAAATATCGGACAGGGAAAGCAGCATTCAAGGACGACAGTCAACTACAAAACACAAAAACAAACACGCAAACAGACAAACGAAAAGACAAAAGTAATAAAAAATGCAAACGACATCACAAACACAAAAGGGCTGACAATAGGGCTACCGCCTTGGAACGGTCAATGGCAAAGTAGGCCACTGGGGGTTTAAACCGGTTCTAGGGTGCACCAAACCTCACACTTACCCTACTGTCATCCCATTAAAACAGGACAGTGTAAATAAAGAAATCCCCGCCATGATCTAATCTCTAACCAACAAGGCAGCATCAATAGGCAATATAAGTAAAACACAAATATGCTCGTGTAAATAAAATACAAAAAAACAATAGCCTAGAAAGACACAATGAAGGTACTCAATGACTTTGCAGAAGCCAGAGCAGTAAGAGAATAAACCATTAAGGGCACGACAAGAAAGATCATGGACAAACATCAAACGCCACCGTCCCAATGGGCTTTAGGTAGGCGTCATCACAGGGTCCACAGCCTGTCCGGTCATCGTACAATTAAAGAGGAAAGCATAGTGGCCTGTAAAAGGGTCCACCACCAAGCATGCAGTACGTTGCAAAATTATAGGGTCATAACCTCTTTTGATAAACTTTTTAACAAGTTTAACAAAGATAGTATGAAAGTGATCATGACCAAGAATCTTACGAAATTTATAAATCACATCACCATAGAAGTCGGAGAACGCATCCCTACTCTTTATGGTGTAAGAACTATCCTACAGTCACATGCAAGGGACTAACTGTGTAGTGAGACCTTAAAGGCTCATTTTTGTCCTGATTCCTCCGGATTTCAAGCCCATCGTGATATGCACTTTGAATCCGTTACGTGGTCCCGCCTTAATTCCATTAAGCGATGGGAAAGCTTATATTAACAGGATTTTACAAAGGATATTTCGACAATAAACATGATAAAACACGTTTTAAAAATAAATACTGAAAAAATGCGATAACCTGTTTAAAATGACCTATTACTTTTTTTAATTTTAAAATAAGCCGAAATTAAGGTTTAATTTCACATCCCAGCTAACCCCGTGTTTGCTTCTCGGAGAAGGGGTTGGATGGGGTACGAAAATTAATACTCGGACCACGTAATGCAAAACAGTGCATACGACATTATGTGGCTGATTGGTACGCGCCTTTACATAGACAACCCTATATGGGTTATCTCAGGTTTACTCTGTGTTAACATAACAACTAAACATGTTAGTTATCAGTCAGTATGAGAGTTAGCCAAGGTACAAACCCACAACTTTGAGCTTATTAATACTTTTGCCTAAGTAGCTTTAAATGTTACTGGCAAAGCGGGATGTTCATCAACTATTCCTTATTGCTCTGTAGCGGTCAGAGATACCGTATACTGTGTCATCATCTGAGACATACTTATTCAGATATAGATGACTGTAGTCCAAACCCGTGTGCACAAAACGCACCGTGTACCGATGGTGTCAACTCACACACGTGTGACTGTCCAGAAGGATACATGGGCAACTGTAACAGTAAGAATACAAACTTTTTTTAATTATTGAAAACAAGGAGTTTCATAAACAGCAGGAACATATGGTGGCATATATCTGCCGTCGAGGTAATTTAGTCGCGATACTTTTTTCAGCTATTAAGACGACTTATAAGTCGACTTATAAGAACAAAGTCTAGATAAGTATCACGACGAACTTTAACCATGAACTCATGACAATGGTCTAAAGTGACATGCTTGATTAATATGTCGCGTTAGCTTTTAATCTTCGATCACTCGGATTTTAAGGAAGGGATAGACTGCTTCACTGCGCATGTCCCGTTTCACTCAATGCCGTGTAGCAGTCTCGCATGACTGTCATTCCAGAACATTATCGCCACTTTAAAGGGGGTACATCAGGATTTTTCATGAAACATCTTAAATCATAAAAATATTCCAGTTCATGATAAAACACTTATATCAATCAAAATATGATGTTAGAACCATTGTGTTACTATCTAAACTTTGAAACACCATATAGCTAGGACGGAATCGGACGTAAAATGCTGAAATTAACCCTGGTGCGTCACCTAGGATAGCACATATTACTGTGCAGAATGATTTTTTTGGCAAATAATGGATCATTTTTAGGCTCATTCATTATGTTTAGGACATTCAGTATAGAAAATATTAATATTTGTCAATTTTTAGCCGGTCTCCTAGACCCCCATGAAAATCCTGATGTACTCCCTTTAAGACGAGTGAGCAAAGAAATTTGTCACGATAATTTTTGGAATAGTTTTTTCTTATAAGTCGGCTTATAAGGGCTTAAAAGTCTTAATATTTATATTTCCACCCTTCATTGTTTACTTCAACTGCTTTTAAGGATAAAGGTATAACGTATTTTATTTTGACTTATGATAAAAGTTATCCTAAGTTGTTTTATAAAACATGTCCCAGTACTATAAACTCACTAATTTCAAAAAACTATATGTTTTGTTTTTCTTCAATTATGTTGGATACGAAGAGTTAAGTGAACATTTAATAAGTGGCCTCCGTCCGTATTGTTCTTTCTGTTAGTATAAGTACTGACTCTAACACAAACCATGCTTATTCTGTCGGAATCACTAAACGAATAAAGAATCTAACCCTCCAAATAACGGCAAAATTATGGTAAAAAACGTTTATCAAAACTCTAGCCAGGTATTCAGTTCATATAATAATGTATATATGCCGATTAAAAGTAAAGTTCATTCACAGGTTCTTAAAATACTCTTGAATAAATATGCGTAAAATGAATTATAAGTTAGTAACTCTTAATTCACCGCACCAGTTTTGGGATTTGACCTGTCTGGTTCAAGCCATTTATATTGTGTATATAGAGTTTTTGTTCTCAAACTAGGTAAATTATATATATACCTCATTGTCAGTAGGTTTCAAAATGGTTTACATATGTTGTAAAATGTGGCTGTTGTTAGCGGGATAGCTATATGTACTTTTAACGTCAATGTAACTAATCTCAAATATTTGGTTCAGTGTTTCACAACGTCGACAACGTACACGGGCAACGTTTCCAATACAGTCACTGGCGGGACTTGCCAGCTCTGGGTACTCGACACACCGCAATCACACAGATACCACAATGACGCTTCATTTCCGGACGGAAGTCAGATAGAGGCCAAGAACTACTGTAGGGACCCAGATGGAGATGAAGGGTACATTGGTGCTATACAACCGATCTAGGCAAGAGATGGGAAGTGTGCGGAATACCTAGTTGTAACTGTAAGCTGTATTTGTTATACTTGTTTTGATTAGGTTCGAATTAAGAATTACGGAACACAACAAATACGTCATACCACAGATGACGACGAGCGTGTATATACTGCTCAAAAAAGGTATGAAAACAGAAACTTTGAAATCGTCAAACACCATAAATAAAAACATATATTGCAATCTCGGTTTGACTGAGACGGTCAGGAACGGTAGTAAAAAGTGCTTGCAGCCGTTCACATCCTCTAGCCCCGGGTTGAGAAGAACTCAATATTTAAAAAGTCAATAGTACAGACATTTGGGCCATCCCGAAAAATGGCATTCCCATGACAAAGTTTCCTAAGCGCGAAAACATTTTCGCCTTTCATTGCAAATACCGCGTGAAACTGTATTTTGTAGGGTGACATGCAACAATACACATGACAATTATTTTCTAATCAATTTATGACAATAAAATAATGGATTCCACCTAAATTACTCGTCATAGATAAACCTATATGTAAAACAAATATATTGGCAATATAAATACACCCGATGACAATCATTTCCAGAGATATCTACAGCTAATACCAAAGGAATCTCCAATCCCCATTTCCTGTTTTTGGAGGTATTCTTCATTATTATGTATTCGCTATAATTAAGTAGAATTCTGTTTTAACAGAAACTAAATATCCCAAATGGTTACATAAGAACACAGTGACATCAATATAGGTAAGACAAAGGGTAAATGATGAAGTAATTTTGTCAATAATGCATTTTACACAGTTTACACAATTATAAATAAAAAGTTAAAAGTCAAAAGAAAGAAATAAAGAAAAGCATAAGACAGAAATATATTGGTCACCCGAAGAGTAACTCACTCCCACACCCACTCCATGATATTCAAATTTAATTTCCCCTATCACTTACATTATTTCTGTGAAAGGCCCCGGATCTTTAATATGCCTGGGTTGTCAATGGGCACGCTTTCTTGTTTTATGCAGGTATCTTAAGAAATAGGTATATAAAAGTTAGGAATAGCTGTATAACACACCAACATATCGATGTCTATGCATAAGAAAATTGATTATCGCTGTGTCCTGTGTCGTACATATCATTGAATTAATTTCGTTGCATGTATCGCTGAATAAACGCACTGCGACAATAAATTGACCATTGTTGAGTTTGGCGTATCGTTCAATCAAAGAACCTTAATGGGGAAAAACATCTTGAGGTGAAATTTTATACTGAGTTTTTGACCTGGTGTTTAAACCCAGTAATAATAACATTTAATTTCAGAAAGAAAAAAATCATTTGAGACAGAATTAAAAAATATATTACCCTCCCCACACCTGGACAGACGTCTAAGTTTCAAAAAATAAATCGTTTGATATGTTGTTTATCTTTAATAGACGAGTTTATTATATACTTCCCAGTGGAATAGTGGATTGTTAGAATAAACCTTATATTTTCATTGTTTATATTTTAGCAGTGAGAATATAAGAACCCTGCCGGAAAAAATGGAACTACTTTTTTCTACATTTGCTTATAACAGTCATAATTCTTTTCATAGTTTAGAACTATATTCTATGTGTACTATATATATATAAATCGCCTAACGCGCTGGCTTACTATATTTATCCGCGAATACGTTAATGGGGAACTGTCGGAAAGAAACGTATTTTCTGTTTGAAACAGTTTGTTAGTGTTGCATGATAAAACGTATATAATAAATAGAATATTTGTTCGTTTGTCGTGAATATAGGAATTATTTTCATAAAGCACTCGTGAAAATATATATATAGTGTTTTCACTTGATGAAAATAAATCCTATATTCACTACAAACCAACAAATATCCTCTATATATATACCAAGTTATGTTCAAAAATATGGAAAAATGATGATATGTAATTTACTTTTTACAGTATTCGGTCTTATGAGACCGCCCCGCCATCACCATTGAGGGTCCTTGGCTGCGGAACCAAAAGCAATGTTTCTCTCGCTCCACATTATTTAACACGTGGGGATGTAATACACTAAGTTGCTTTTAATTCCGCTTCGTGGGTAAGTAGGAGATGTGGTGGTAACTGCCGGACGGACAAAAAGACGGCCGGATGGACGAACGGACAGACGTTATCAATATCCCTAACGCATTTTGTTAAAGGCGTATGGATAATTATATAGATTTTAAAATGCAGTAGGTGGATATGAGAAAAAAAGTTGTTCTTTGAAAATAGAAAATGCTCTTTACCATCGATCCATTAGTAGATAAACTGCTTACAGTATAGGAAATACACTATTAATTTGAAATATTCATGATTGTTGTTTTTTTCAGGACCATTCTGAAATGCAACAATTTAGGCTGAAATAGGAGAGTTCCAGTTTCGCTCGATTGTATACGTGTGACGAATTAAATGAATTTTTGAATAAAAAAATATAGTCTAAACAAAATGAGTCCATTATAGCATTTTCATTTTGATTGCCACAGTGATTTTCGTTTGCAACGATGCCGTCCTTTGTGTACCAGTATGAATGACTTTTAAGATATGCTCAGTTTGGAACTGACAAGATTGTACGAATAAGATTACAAGAACATATATTCGAACCACATGGACAAAAGCGAATTATCTTATTCACCTATCACCTTCTCACCCAAGACATTCCATTGCGGTACACGGAACAGAAGTTAAGTTGTGGTGCGGAAACAGACAAACGGACGGATGGACGATGTGTTTTTACCAATATACCGATCTGTTCATATATTTACAACAGAGGTATTGCCTTGGAATGGACAGTGGAAGAAAAAGACCTAGTCATAAACCATGTTTTGGAGTGCACCATATCTCACACCTACCCTATGTCGTTCATATTAAGCTGAAAAGTGTAAATAAGGAAATTCCCATATGTATAGCACCCTTAAACTAAGAAGAGCAAATGCGAGAGGCAAATTTGAAGAGTGAAGAACAAGAGCGCGAGGCGAGTTTGAAGAGGGCTGAGTTGATATAGGGAGACCTATTTGCGAACAACCATTGGCAGAAAACATTCATGCGAACTACGGCAGGGCGCCTATCTAATGATGAGAGACACACAAATCAAACGTATGCATTCTCTTCCTGAAAAGGATAGCTGCAACACACGCTGCTATACTTTATCTCCAGATCATAACACACTCGTCTGGAGGCACAATTAACATAAACACGCATACATACATACAATTATAGCTCATATGAGTGGGATCACATTTAAAGATTCAACCACACACACGCTATATTAAGACAGTGACAATGAAAGATGCCGATCATATATATTATGCTGCTAACAAATAATTAAATGTTTAAATTGTCCTGATTCTTTCCTGGATAGCTATCCATCTATGCCCATCATGTGACACTACTTGACAGAAGTCGGAGAAACTAGCGAATATACCCTGGAGGGACGATTAAAGGCAGACATTATCCGGACTTGTACTGAACAACCAAAGCAGTTGCAGCCCAAGAGAAAAACAATCTAGGGCACGACCAGAAAACCCGCGGAACAAAGGTTCATGCATCAACCTCCCCTTTCAGGTGCAATCATGGAGCAGGTGTCCCATGAGGTTGTCCGGTCATCGCACAAGAGAAAAGTGAAGCGTAATGACTGACTGTAGAGGGGTCAATCACCAAACATGAAGTCCGCTGTAATACTAAAAGGTCTTATCTTTATCTGAAGAATTTCCTGATTAACGTTGTAAAGTGACCAGGAAATTCAGGATTGATCTAAAATGTATAAATGACGCAACTAAAATCTTTAAAATGAAAGCTAGTCATATTTCTGAGTTATAGTGGATGACAAACAGACACGATATTCACGTGGTAACAGCAAACGGGAAAAAACTGTTAACTATGTCGGTCGTTAATTTTCATACTTTTTTAAACAGTCTTGAAAGCTCTCTATGCTTTCCGTCTCATTTGTTTTTTTCATTTTTGCACTAATATTGGATTCGTAAAGATCCTTTGTAAAACATTGCTGCCATAATTCAAAACTATAAGCAGCATGTTATCAGACTCTATATTAACAAGAGTATGAAAGGAGAAATTTGGACATTGCCGACCACGATAAATATAAAAAATCGCAGTATCGGTTTGATTTAGCTACCGTTCACTCCCTATAGCCCCGGGTTCAGACAGTTACTAAAAAATACCTATCTTAATAAGGGTACTGATTTTATTAATATAACAAGTATATTTCGTGACAATCGTGTTATGGATTCTATTCCAAAATATGTTTTTAAAAGGTCCTATAATTGGTTATAAGAAGTATAAAAAACAATCAGAAATATTACTTTCAACTACAACAAAATAGTTTCTTACATTAACATAGGAAATAAGACTCCTAGGGAAATTGACTACAAATTCTAAATGTTGCTCCACCTGGTCATGTCGTTGTTGGTAATTTTGATATTATAGATAACCTTATTCCTGCATTGTATCTCTAAAGGACCGAAGTATAGATTGTTGGATGCATTTCGTGCTCAAATCGCCCTATCCATTCACTATTTAGTGTAAAATGGTGTTGTAGAGAACATGCCGACCAGTTTCTACTTGGAAACAGTTAATTCGTAATATCATAGATAGCCGTAATTACTTGTATACAGCTAACTACTCTTTATTTCCACCTAGACCTAGATTTTTGAATTCAAACAAACTTGACGTATGACACCTACATTACGTCAATATTTTATTTCTGAAACTCGGAAGCACTAATTGATATACTCCAGTTCAATCTACTGAGGATGTGCATGTTGTTTCAGTAACTGTTAACTCAGTTATTCTAAGGCTGGAGCAGACGAAAGGAAAACCAAATTGCTTACGTCTGTAAACTTTAAACTTAAATTCAGGAAACTTGATAAAAGTTGCAATAAACGTCACGTGTTATCGGGAAGTACTTAGACTTTTCCAGACAATATACAATGTTACCACACAACCTTATCAAAGACAAGCTTGTTACTCTTAGTCAAAAATACTTGTGCTAGAGAAAATCAAATACATTGTTTGGCCTATAACAATATTAAAGCGTGTTTTACTAAGGCAATTTGGGCAATTACACAATGTGCACTTTCTCTCGAACTCGGTAGCACTAATTCGTATACCCCAATTCAATCTACTGAGGAGGATAGTGTTTCTACAGATATCACTCGGTGCACTACTTTCAAGGCTGGGGAAGACGAAAGGTAAAAAAAACTGCCAACTATTCCTGCATCACTACAAACTTATCCAAACGTTTAACTTCTTGTCTTACTGTCGTTAAATATCACGGTAAACAATACTGTGCTGAAGCTTATAAAAACTCTGGGATTTATTTATGTTGGTCTATTAAAACGTCAGGAGACGTTCCTGATACAATGTGCAATAAACGTCGTTTCATCTGTAAGTAGTTATACCATCTCTACACTATATACCACCTTTCCACATCACCTTATCAAAGACAAGCTCATTGCTCTCATACATAAAACAAAATCGCTAGTTCTTGTATTGCTATTGTTTAACTTGCAGTGTAAATTCGTGCGATGTTGTCGACTTGACAATATGGAACTACATGTACATGTAGTTCATCTCATCATTACTTATTTGTAGTTGTATATTTCGCAGGACATTATACAATTTTAAATTGATATGTGTGTCAAACGTGCTTATTCATGAATGAACCAGAAATCTAGCACTTTTAAAGTATTCAGGTGATATTAGATGCTGATATAGTGCAGATATCTACCGTGTAGATATTGATTCATGAACTTTGTATTACGCGTAAACACATGAATCACTTTACATTTATATATAACTGTCTTGCCTTTTGAAAAACAACATCCATTTATTCTGTTTTTCAATTATGCTTCTCTTTTTTTCTCTTTTTGTCATTGGACATATTGAACCTTGGTCTGAGGGTTGCGGGGTGTGTACTGCGTGGCACTATTGGGTGTTCCGACGCTGTTCGTTATTTTATGCTCGGTTTGTGGGTGTACTGGTGATAGTGAGATTTCTCTTATCGGCAAATTCAATAACATAGGTAAATAAAAGTATATCACCATCATGCCTACATACCGATGTAATTGTTTGTTTCCAGTTCCACTACACTTCACTACACTTCACTACACTTAATATTAATTATGTTTTTATATGGCTCCCGTTTGTCCTTATGTTCAGTATTGTTCAACGTTTATTCTACAAGCACATGCTCAGTAGTTGTGCATCTCCATAAACGTGTAATTACAAACAAAACTATCACAAGCAATGCACGTTTCCTCAGGCAGTTCATACTCTTGGAATTTGTTCAAACCTTTACCACTTGGACTATAATGCTTCTTACGCTATCAGGTGACATTCATCCTTATCCAGGTCCTGACATGATAAATACGTCATCCAGCATCTTTTAAACCAGGATGTCGTCCAAATTCCTAAATATTACTATCTAGGAAACAGACGCGAACAAAGTATCCATGCTCGCCTACGTACTAAGTGTAGTTCTCTAAACCGTCATCTGTTTCTCAAAAACATAGTTGACTCGCCATTATGCACGTGTGGAAGTAGAGAAAACAGTCAACACTTGTCCTTATTTTGCCCTGTTAACAACCATATACGCGCTGATCTGTTAAACTCAATTTCACCGCCGCTATGCACGGTATCGCTAAACAATATACTATTTGGATTACCAACGCTGTCTTACGAAATAAATGCATCTATCGTTGAAGCTGTCCATAAGTATATTTTAGCAAGTAAAATATTCTAATTTACATTTAGGGAGTATTTTAGTGAGACTGGATTCATTGTCAAACTCGATGTGTGGCCCAGTCGAGCCTCGCAACCTGAGGGGTAGTGTCCAGTGTGTCCAATTTTACTTATATACAATTATTCTCTCTTTCTCTAGCATGTGTTTCAATTAGATTATTCAAAAATGTTAAGTTTCTTTCTGTCTTCTTTCTTTTTTTTCTATATATATAATCATCTATAATGTTTTGTTGCATTGAAAACATATTTAAGTTATCCGCTATGTAAATTGATATGAATGTAAATCATTGTCCCCATGGAGAAGATCTCTATAAGGATTTTGCTTTCGTTCCAGTCCATTTACCTATTGTATGTAACAATTGTATAATGCGTTATCTTTGAAATAAAATAGGTTTAAACCAAATATTCGTAATACTTTCATAACTAAAAAGCTTCTCCAGGGCTACCGTTACCATAAACTTCGATAAACAATTATCGTAACCCGGATCCACTTTTAAAATATAAAAGTAATTTAAGAATTCTTCTGCGACAAGGACCCTTTCATAACCTGACATCTATGGTGATGTTATTTACAAACTTCGTAAGATCCTTGGTCATAATCACTGTCATACAATCTTTATTAAACGTGTTCAAAAGTTTATCAAAAGAGGTTATGACCCTATCATTTTGCAACGCTCTGCACGTTTAGTGGTTGATCCTTTCACAGTTCGCCACTATACTTTCCTATTTATTTGCGAAGACCGGACTGATTATTGACCCTATGATGACGTCTACCTAAATTCTTATAGGACGGTAGTGTCTGATGTTTGTCTTTAATCTTGTCTTGTCATCTTAGCGGTTTGTTCTCTTGTAGCACTGGCTTCTGCCCAGTCACTGAGTACTTACTCTTGGCTTTTTTAGGCATTTTTATATTATATATACATGATATTTTCATGCCTACTTTGTTATAGATTATAACCTGGCTATGATATCTTTATTTCACTGTCCCGTTTATTGGGATGACAATAGGGTAAGAATGAGGTTTGGTGCATCATAGACCCTGGTTTAAATCCTCAGTGGCCTATCGTTCCTATGTTGTAGCCCTATTGTCAACCCATTTATCTTTGTGATGTCATATCTTGCCTTTTTTCATCTTATAGGACGGTAGTGTCTGATGTTTGTCTTTAATCTTGTCTTGTCGTACCCTTAGCGGTTTGTTCTCTTGTTGCACTGGTTTCTGCCAAGTCACTGAGTACTTACAATTGGCTTTTTTAGGCATTTTTATATTATATATACATGATATTTTCATGCCTACTTTGTTATAGATTATAACCTGGCGGTGATATCTTTATTTACACTGTCCCGTTTATTGGGATGACAATAGGGTAAGAATGAGGTTTGGTGAATCATAGACCCTGGTTTAAATCCTCAGCGGCCTATCGTTCCAATGTTGTAGCCCTATTGTCAACCCGTTTATATTTGTGATGTCATACCTTGCCTTTTTTCATCTGTATAGCTCATTGTTTGTTTCTCTGTGTGTTTTTGGTTGACTGTTGTCGTCCTTGAATACTACATTTCCTATTGGATTTTTATATCTACTTTTGTAAAGAGATCTGTACAACACTTATTTTTCTATTAGATAATTTTTTCATCAGGTATAGAAGTACTGTTTATAGACAAATTGCTGGTATCCCAGTGGGTACGAACTGTGCACATTTCGTCGCAGATTTGTTTTTGCTATGAAAGAGAATTCATGTTGAATCTTTCAACTGCACTAAAATAATAACACAGCTTTACATAATGCCCAGTATGTACACAATGACCATTATGTAAAGCAATGTATTAAATGTAGACTGAGTAGCTTTAACGTGAATATATGCGTTCAATACGTATATTCGCTGCTTTTGTTGTTTTGTAAGAAACCTTCTTTAAAGAAGCGTGATGATCGAAGAACATACTACGAATATACACAATGTGCTAATTTGTTGATGACATTTAGAGAATTGCAATGCTTCGACTATTTGAATCAAACAAGCTGATACATTTTCTATGGATGTGATGGTAAAACGAAAATATAAAGAAACAATTGTGTAGAAAATCGACAAATTACAATAGAATATCAACAATTTCACAATAGAAAAGAGACTAGGCCTTGAATTCACCAACCATTCTTGAGAATATTCTTAGACTTAAGCTCAAGTATGCAAATTTCAATCACAAATATTTTCTATAAATTTACAGAATAAACGTGCATAACAAGCTACTACATGTATGTATAAATGTGATGCATACTAACAAATAGCAACTACTTTCGATTATGTATCTTTGAAGGTCATGGAAATATTTGTGAACGAATTTTCAGTACAGGAGCTCAAGTCTAAGAATAGTTTGAAGAATGGTTGGTGATTTCCACGCCAGGAATAATAGAAAAAAAACGAAAATCAAAAACTCACAATAGAAAGCAAAGTCATAATAGAAAATGTACAATGAATTGGGTTTATGGTGCACCAACACAAAAAGGTTATATGGCGTCAACAGGTATGACCATGACGTTCCGGGTTCACCCGCCATTTACATTCGACATAAAATGTACAGAATTGGTCTAAAAACTTCTCACTGCAGAACAGCAAAGTTGATGCAAGGTTTGTTGGAAACACAATATTTTTCTCTGGTGCCACTATCATTGTTTTCTGCTACCATTAAAGTAGAACATTAAACAATACAGGGATGATGATAAAGACTTTTAAGGAAGATGAAAAAAATGACAATTTTATCCCCATGTCTGGATTTCTTGGCCGGGATCCACACGGAGGCCCGAAATATATACACATGTTAAAAGAAAATCAACAAAACACAATAAAAGAGAAACACACTGCAATAGAAACAAAACAATTGAAAATAAGCCAATTACAATAAAAAATAAACAAAACGAAAGTAAACAAATTACAAAGGAAATAAACAAATTCCAATTAACGAATCATAATAGAAAAAATAGGGAAAGGAACTTAATAAAACAAGCATTAGTACATAGAAAGGTATACATTTTATTTACATTCATGAACATTCCTCTTTTTTAAATGATTAAATGTTTTAACATATTAAAAAATAAAAATGTTAAATGTTTAGGAGCCTTCATATTGGGAACTACATGTATGTAAGCCTCAATTTTGTATATATATAAAAGTAAACACATTGCAATAAAAAATAAACAATTACAATTAAACAAATTCCAAACGAAAATAAGAAAAGGAACTTAAGAAGCAGTTGCTTCTATTCCTATCCTTGTGTGTGTTGTCATTCAATAGATGCATAAAATGTATATAAATTAATGTGTTTAAAACAATAGATAATATACTAATTACAATAGAAAACAATTAAATTACATTCTATATAATAAGTGCATATATAACATCACTATTTTATATAACAATTATAAGTAAGTAAGTAAGTAAGAACATATTTTATTATAGTGACATGTGCATAATATACAATACAAGTATAGTACAGAAGGAAATTAATATCACCCGGCCTAATGGGCCTATAAGTCACCTATAGTTAACAGTTTATAATGTTACGATATATATAATTAAATGAATGAATTGAAATGACATAAGTATACGGCCTAAGGCTTAAATAAATATAAGGCATGAATAAGCTTTAATTAGAATGTTATCAATAAACATTTAGAATTGTGACGACATGTAATATTGAAATTATTAAAAAAAAGAAATTTAGAACATAAATCAGTATGTATGAATAAATAAGTGTTTTCCGCTTTAAATATGCTTTAGAAATATATTTTGATACTTTTCTCGGATGGTTATGCAATAAAAATGAGAGTTTGTGTGAGACTATCACATGGATAAAGACAACAAGTAATATATTGACATTAAAACTAAGAAACCTATGTTAATAGTACCTGTATCTATATTGCTACATGTATGTATTTTAATTATGAACCGCCATTGACCGTTCCAAGGAATAACCCCTGTTGTCAATTTGGTTAATGACGTTGGTGGCCTATACTTTACTTCAAAATAAGTGTTTGTCAGTGTAATTGTTGTTTGTTTACAATGCGTGTTGTTGTTGTTTTTTGACAGCGTTTTGGAAAATAATGATAAATGTCCTGTTACATTTATGTAACTATTTGAATCAAAGCAAACACTAGTAACACCCTCGATCAAATGATTGATAAACTGGTTATCAACTTTTAGTCGGATTCAATAAATAAACATACATATATAGAAAGGTATGCATATTATTACATATACTGAAAAAGAAATACTACTTACTCACTTTTGTATCTTAACTAATTTTCTTGTTTTAAATACATTTTTAGAATAGTGTCTTGATAGTATTTTGTTTTGACTAATAGTTTGCAAAACATTTATGTTTTGTTTAAATTGTTACATCTTTTGAGAGTTACCCTCCCTTTATATGAAAACATGAAATGTGCTGATAATACAAATAACATGAATATAAGTCTGCTTAAAGATATACAATTCTTAAAATTGGTAGGACATAATATAAACAAAAACATAAAAGTTTGACCCATTTATTGTAGATGTTTCCGTCTGTAATAAAATGAAACATGGATAATCCTAAATTACCTCCATTTTAATCAAATATCGTCTGAAATTCAAGTAAATTTCAGGGTTAACATTAAATATTTCAAAAAAAAATGCAAACGCATTTGTAGTGGTAATGTTAATAAAACACGATGTCAAAATAATTTTAGTTGGCATATTTTAGAATTAGGAACATCGAAAGCTGCACTAATTCGAAGTACTTAGCAAAATCCTATTTACCCAGTTGTATATGTGTTATAATTTATTTCTACAAAGACACATCGACTTGTAAGCTTTAAATGGGTTCATGCAATTAGAACAGACTCTTTTAACTGTTATTTTGCAGTTCGACCGTATCTGCAATCAAGCGTGAATTAAACAAAACAATGATGCTATTACTGACGCAGTGTTAGGTGGGTATTTAGTATATATGAAATATTCTCATTTTTGAAAAGGTCAAAAACATGTTTTGGCATAGAATCTAACGGGTGAAATATTTGAAAATAATATTATTACATTTTCGAACTCTTTAATATCTATAACTTTATGATCAGCTATGTCAGCCATCGTATGTCACCATATAGACTTTAGTACAAAAAATAAATCCTTTCGTTTCATTTATATCCCATGAAGGAGATATCTACCCAGAGATGCACAACAATTCTATTATTTCTATATTTCCTAGTAATGCTGCCTATTTAGTCTGGCGGGTATTTTCTTATTTACTCTGTTTCGTTAAATTGGGATGACACACTAGTAATAGTGAGATTTGGTAATCCCTAGAATCTGGTTTAAACCTTAGTTTCTTTAAATGTTAAGAATTTTGTATCTACCTGAATTACCCAAAGTGTCTAGAATCAGAAAAATTATCATGGTTTATTTTTAATGTCCACTTTCTTTGTTTCTATTGATTTTCTAGCATTAATGCTCACTTCAAAATGCTTTTATTACATTACATAAACAGTGTGTGCCTTTAAAGTAACTAACCCACCAAATAACGGCAAATTTACTACAAAACCGTTTATCAAAACTCTATCCAGGGTTCTTAAAATACCCGTGAATGAATATGCGTCTATTTAGATAGTATAAGTAAAAATTGTCGTTACAGTGATGCATGTTAAGAAGGATAAAAATATCGGACAGGGAAAGCAGCATTCAAGGACGACAGTCAACCACAAAACACAAAAACAAACACGCAAACAGACAAACGGAAAGGGAAAAGTAATAAAAAAAAAACGACATCACAAACACCTTCAATGACTAAACAGTAATGAACAAATGAGCCTTGTCGCAACAATTTTATTTTGGTTATTTGTGATACTTAGACATTCCCTAATGCTATACATAACCACTTCTGCATAGTTAACACAATCATTCATAGACGCCTTACATAAATTGTTATTTTATATATAATTCCTTATGTTTTTTGATATCCTTGGATTATTGATTAAAATGTGTGATTTGTATGATCTATGATTAATTAAGGAGTATTGAAAATTGAACTATAATTGAGTGTGTAGAAATATGTGCAACCTGTCATGTGATTATAATCATGTATTACAAATTATGTATGTAATGATGAGAAACTGCAAACGTTTAAATCAATAAAATATCTATCTATATATCTATCTACTTAACATGCATTATCTTGACGAAAATCGTATATCAGGTAATTGCACTGTCATTCTTACTCGTGTTAGAACTTATTCCCAACACAGACGCTTAAATCCTGAAAAACTTCTCAGAGAGACACATGAGCTATACTGAGAGAAAAAAGTTTAGCAAGCGTTTTAGATGAAATAATACTGTATGCAAGATATATTGACATTTTGGGACTTTACGGGCTTGACCCCTATGTTCATTTATTCGTTACGTCATTAAGATGTTCGATTGCTATTGATGTGTGTTTAATACAATATTGTGTCTATGGCAGTAGTTTCTTGATTTTACAACCAAATATGTATTGTTTCTAGGGTGCAACAACAACTTGCTAAACTTTTTTCCCTGAGTATACATTGTCAACAGTTCAATTTCTACTAACAGCCTGCTAAGCAAAGGAATTTAGACTGAAAGGAAACAGAAACGCGACAGGGGAATTTCCTCTATATATTGTAAATACTGCACACTTAATTCCATATATATTCCAAGGAAATCCCAAGATGTTTTGTCAAAAAAAAGAGTTGCAGTTAGGAAGGCACAACTGTGATGTTGTAGACGTTTTAATCATAGTACATTCCGTTACAAGACATTCATAAATGTTGAAGTTCCTCTTTGAAAAATTGAGCCATTTCAGTACTGTATTTAACGTAAAGAGTTTGCAAAATGTTGCATCCTACGTTTGCGCCAAACGCGTACTCTGCCAATAATGAATCTTTGCAGGAATACTATTTGCTGTGTTACGTGTTGTTTTAGTCTTTTGTCCGTAAGGAAATATCTTACATGGCCATGTACCATTCGATAAACATCAGCATATTGTATATATAATATATAGCGCAAATTCCCGTGTCGCGTTTCTTTTTCCTTTCAGTAAAATTCCACATATTGATGAGAATGAGAAATACATAGAGTTTAATAACCAGTGTTTTTGAGATAAGGGACATTTCTCCACCGAGGGAGATATTCTTAGTATCTCAAAAACACTGGTTATTAAACTATATATTACATAATTTAAAATGATCTTTTATAAATATTTCTAATGATTTTTACACCAGTTTATACGAGAACGCCAATACGACGTTATGTCATCCAAGACGACGTTACGTCATATAAACGAAACAAGTGGAACCGGAACTCTTCGTTAATTTCCGTAATCGTTATTTCCTAGTGGCGGAATCTGACGAAGACGTCCTTAAAATAATCGAAACTTCATTTGGCATTCCCGCCACTGACGGAAACGGCCGAGCAATGTTCCGTACTGGGAATATCTCCCACTGGGAGATATTTCCCAGTAAAGCAAACGAGTAGATATAGCTTTTCTATTCCCATCATTTCCTATACAAATCACAGAATATATGTAATATACGTTCCTATGTGAGGACAATAAAGGGATCAACAACGGACTGGTACACGTTCTTATGTGTGGACAATAAAGGGATCAAATACATTTTCAATACATTTTCAACAGTTCAATTCCACCTAACATCATGCAAAGCAACGGGCATATAGATCGCAATGCCACACACACGAATTGAAGCTATATAGCTAACAGAGCTACATAGAACACACATGTAACGGCAATATCAACTATCTGTAAGCTTAGACATGAACAAATGCTAGAAACCTCTTATGAAAACAGAAAAAAAAACATTTACAACCATTACATGCGCATGTGGTGTTTTCAAATACGTAAGCGAGTTTAATAATAGTATAATTTGTAGAAAACTCAAACACAATTGAATTGAATTGGGTTTTAAGGCGCACCAACACATGAAAGGTTATATGGCGCCTAACAGGAATGTACATGCCAGGCTTATCCTCCATGTACATCGAGATAAAATATGGAGAATGGGCCTAGAACCTTCCACCTGCAGAACTTCAGAGTTGCTGCAAATTCTATTGCAGACACTCCATTTATGCTGGAGCCACGTTCTATTGTTTTTCTGCCAGTGCTCTAGTGATTTGAGCGAGATGGCATCTGAAACAATGCAGGGGTCGTGATGAATGCGTCTAATGAGCATGAACAAATAATGATAAAATGAACATGAATTTGGGTGTGGGTTCTCTTTGTTGTCACAAATAAACTGCTATATGTAAATGGGAGATAATACATGTCAGGCATCGGACATTTCATCTTCTGGTGGTGGTGGTGGTGGAGTTGGGGTGTGGGGTGGGGGTGTTGATCTTTTACTGAAAAATTAAATACATAAATAACCCAACCCAATTTCTGAAGGTTAAACATATAATCTGGTTAAAAATAACTTGGTGAGAAAATAGTTGAACTGGAAGAAAATACCAGGATCCTCCTGAGATAAAATGGTCTTACCCTTAGTAAATTAAAGAGAGGTAATTAATGTTATATTCCGTCCATATTTTCCCACAACGGGATTTTCCCTTTCTACAGTGACAATATCAAAAATAGTAAGAAATAAATTCATTGATTTTAAAAGACCCTTATTCTTATTTTGTTCAAAAAGGCTAGTGTAATTTTGCCATTTCTCATTAAATCTGTCAATAGAATTTGTCCTGAAAGCTATTACTTTTTCTCTGTTATATTGGTAGAGAACTGAGTTTGTTTATACATTGTTAAACATGGTAATCTCTTATATCTATCTATTCTGCAAAAGCAAATACCTTTCTTGGCTGCTATTAGAATAAGATGATTTAGTGTATTATCTAGTGTAATATCACCGAATATTATTTTACTTATATCTAATGTTAAATTATTAAGATGTCTGCACCGTTCTTTAAACCATCTGCAAACACTATTCCAAAAAGATAGCACATTTCTACAGTGACAGAATAAATGAATTAACGATTCTGTGTCTTCATTACAGAAATAACATCTGTCATTGTTAGTAATATTCATTTTAACAAGAAGTTTATTTGTAGCTAAGATACGGTGTAATAATCTTCGCAGTTAGCAAATAAGTGCAATTGTTGGTTAAGTTAAAAGGGAGTGAAAATATATTGTTCCATTCTTTTTGTTTTTTTCTAAATTTTCTTGATTCCATTTTAGTGTTGTTTTTGGTTCATTCAAACTTTTGTAAATATTTGTGCACCCTTTGTCATCTTTTTGAATTAGATGTAGGATTAAGTTTTGAATACGAATAAATATTTTATATTTATCATTGTTTATTTCTAATCGGCTAATTGTTGATTTTATTACTCTTATAACACGTTCATACTCAATAAAGTTCACATTTTTCTTCAAACAAGTCAAAAGACAGAAAATCACCTTTCTCATCTACAAAATCATTAACAAAAATAATATTCCTAACTATAATGTTTACTATATAAACAATTACTTTCAGTCTTAATTGTATCATTGAGAAAAACTGGTTCCATCAATATATCATTCCATTAATTTGGAGTAAGTTATTTTTTTAACTGACTCAATGCACTATATACTTCATTCAAAAATGGGCTGTCTATCTTGTTCAGGTTCTTGCCTATAAAGTTATGTCCAAATTAAGCATGTGCTTTTGCCAAAGGGTATATAGGTGGCACCATTTTTTATTGACCATGTTCTGTCTTCTTATCCAAGTGACCTTCGGGGATTTCATAAAATATTCTATATTTAACAAATTTAGTGCCCCTTCACTATAAGCTGATTCATAATGTCTCTTTTATTTTGTCGACTATTCCATATATATTCATAAAATAACGAGTTCAACTGTTTGATTGTTATTTTTGGTGGGTTTGGGATGCTTAATATGAGGTGAATGATTTTATCGTATGAGGTGTGATTTTTTATTTACCATCTAGGTATAATTTCGTTGATTTCTTTAATCTTATTATCATTGTTTAAAGTTATCATATCTATCAGATTATTTGAAAAGTTGATTCCCAGTAGTTTGAAACTGCTTTGGTCCCAGTTTAATTGAGCCTCTGGGCATAATATCTCATTACTTCCCTTTTTGCTTCAAACCAGACAACTCTTGTTTTCTCAATCTTACATTTAAGACCAAAAATCTTTGTTTTTGTGCTGAGTATTCATTGTTTTATTAAAAATGCGTATGCAATAGAACAAAAGGTTATTAGATTTGTATTGGGCTATATGCACTCGTTCGTCCAACGATAAGTATGGCGCTCCTATAGTCGCGCAATATTAATACTAGGAAGAACTCGTGTGTATATCCCTATACAAATCTAATAAACTATGACCTTGTCCAAAGGCATTTCTGTTTGCAGTTATGTCAGTACTTTGTATAAAATAGACTGACACTACTTTGAATATATTGCTTAAGTAACAGCATACAGATATATGATGATCTAGTCAAACACGTAACTTTCAGTTTGAAATCAAATTAATGTTGACATGAAAATACTAAGCTTTATCTTTTCATATTAAAACGTAACTTCTGGGTTCGAATCCCACAGAGATCTCGACCTGAACGTGATAAAGTGTCTATTCTTATGGATGGCGGGAGGTATATAATACTGGTTTTACCTAGGAAAACATTGGTTGAGGGCCTCCACCACTAAAAATCGACCATCATATATTGTAGGTTATTTAATTTGTAAGGCGATACTGAAGGACGATATTGAACGTTGATAAGGAACTCCTTTCAAATGAAAAAAATAATTAACTACTTTCAAATGAAAAAGAACGGAGTCATGCCTAGTAACATAAAAACGACATTCAAGTTTTTGAACAGAAATTGACGAAATAATTGAAAAGATCACATAACCAACTGATCTTAAGGCTAACGAATGATAAAATAAAAGAAAACTTCAGAAACAAATGCGTCATTTTCGATCCAAATAATTATCCGCACAAACTGAAATGTAATGACAAGATAGGAATTAGATCCAGAGCTATAGAAATAACACGAATACAATGACACATAATAATCCAACAACTCATATCGATCGAAAACAATAAGAAGATAAACACTTATATGGTTATTGCATTTGTATGGCTAAATTATACTTGGAACTCGTTTTTTGGCGCAAGCTCGTCATCTTATGCCTGAACAACTATACGCTGTAAAAAAGGTTTTGGACCATGGCAGTGTTCGAACCCGTACAATGATCGCTGAACCATGACATTCGACCATAACCCTTATTATCTCAGTTGATAATTCACAATAGATCAATAATCAACAATAATTATCGTTTACAATGAAAGTTTGTGAAAAAATAATAATCTTTTTATTGGTTACTCGAATGTGTCCGTAACTGTTACTTTGTATGAACTTTGCAACATGTTTTACAAAACCTTTGTGTGTTTGCGATATTTTTTTAAAATCAAATCTTGTTTGAAATTTAATGATTCTGGTACCAAATTAACCGGGTAGGGTAGACCTTTGTTACTAAAAAAAGATACTTAAATTCTGTCTACTAGTTTTATTTTTATATGACTTTATATACCCTGGTACAAAACTTTTTTTGCCGAGTATAGTTCAAAGTAATATTATGATGTTATTAATTATTTTCATATTGGCCTAGTTATTGGTCCAAGGACTGCCATACTGGCTCAAGGACGAAGGCCGTAGGCCAATATGACAAGACAATATGAAAACACTTAATTAATGACAATTTTAGTAATTAACTTCCTCTACAATATATTTTTATTTTAAGAACATTAGTTTGACATGATTTGAGTTTATTTATGTAATAGATAGTCTGGTCTCAGCTCTTGGTTATTTAAACACCTCGATGGGAGCTTATTTAAACACCTCGATGGGCGTAGCCCATCAAGGTGTTTAAATAACCAACGAGCTGAGACCAGACTCTATCTTTTCTGTAGCATGGTGTACTTAGTAATACTGTGACGTCATAGTGACCATACTCTAAATTCCCATATCTGGTAGTTTTAGTACGGTATAGCCACGCCCCTTTAGTTACCCTAAATTAAACGATTTAATGCTCTGCATTCATCAACCATGCTACAAAGTAGCGTTAATTAATTTAATTAATAAGTTGATAAGCGAGCGTTAACGGCGTCACTTAACGTGAATGACGTTACTTAAACTCGTACTGGCGAGTTTCGTCGTATTGGCCTTGTTTTTTTTTATACTGGCCGACTTCTGTTTCATACTGGCCGAGTTTTCGTCGTATTGTGTGTAACGTTTCTAGTAAAATACTTTTAATATAGTAGAGTTGTGGTGTTACGGAAATATTGGTGTGATCAGTAATCAGGTGGAGGAGAATATGGTGGGGGAGGAAAGAGTGACCCATATAAAGGTGGAAGCGAGTCAGGAGAGTCTTTAACTCGATCGGATATGGGAAATATCTGATTTCCTGCACTAACAGTGTTGGCACTTGACCTTTCTGGCGGGGTGCTAGTGCCGTCATTTCCAGGCTGTGATATGTATAGTCGTGGAGGTGAATCAGGAAAGGCACGCCCCTGATTAGGTGGGAATATTATACCATCGGCAGGTATGTTAACGGGGTTGTTATATTCCTGAGTCCCCTGTGTCTGATGCTGAATTTGCGTCGTGGAGACGTTGTCCGAGGGCCTGGAAATACTATTTAACTCGAATGCTGTGTTTATCTGCCCTGAAATGTATAACGAGATTTTAAGGTTACACAATATAACAGTTGAAGTGCAAAGTATACACCTAATCTACTGCAAAGATATTAGAAGAGCATTAGTACAATATGGACCGGAATTAGTGAAGAAGTGTAGAAATATATTGAAAGTGTCGTGATGACCTAATTGTTTAAGTAGTAATATTATTAAAAAATATTTATTTCAAGATCGAATTTAAAGTCTCTGTTGGACTGGTACCTTTGGTCTTTGATTTGAAATTAAACAAGCATCAGATCAACGTCAAAGTTACATGTACATTTATGATGTAACATGTTATTTCATGCAAAATGTCAACTGAAGTTTTGAGAGTTTATGTCATCACATATAATACCACTTAAGATGCTTAATATGCATATTAAACAGATCAAAAATGCATTTCAATTATAACTGAATATTCTTACCTGAAACGTTCATTTTCATATAAGAATTATTTTATCTACAATGAAATGCTACTTTTTCGTTATAAATACATACATTAGAAATATGTAAATTAATCAATAAAAACATTACTTAAAGTGATCCAATAAGACTTTTTCCCGAAAGGTCCTTTTTAAATGTTCGAATACATGATAAAAAAAAAAATAAAAAAAATTAACGTCAGCCGAGTATTAATCAATTCAAGTCGGATCAAGATAAAACATTTAGGCAAACTTGAGTATTGATCAATTCAAGTCGGATCACAGTAAAATATTTAGGTGAACTTTAGGCTTGATCAATTCAAGTCGGATCGCAGTAAAATATTTAGGTGAACTTGAGGCTTGATCAATTCAAGTCGGATCACAGTAAAACATTTAGGTGAACTTTAGGCTTGATCAATTCAAATCGGAACACAATAAAACATTTAGGCCAACTTGAGCTTGATCAATTCAATTCGGATCGCAGTAAAACATTTAGGTGAACTTAAGGCTTGATCCATTCAATTCGGATCACAATAAAACATTTAGACAAATCTCGAGGCATCAATTCAAATCGGATCGCAGGAAAACATTTAGGTGAAAATGAAATTTGATCAATTCAAATCGGATCATAGTAAAACATTTAGGTGAAAATGAGACTTGATCAATTCAAATCTGATGACAGCAAACATTTAGGTGAAAATGAGACTTGATCAATTCAAGTCGTATTACATTAAACATTTAGGTGAACATGAGACTTGATCAATTCAAATCGGATCACAGTAAAACAATTAGGTGAAAATGAGATTTCATCAATTCAAATCGGATAACAGCAAACATGTAGGTGAAAATGAGACTTGATCCATTCAAATCGGATCACAGCAAACATTTAGGTAAAAATGAGACTTGATCAATTCAAATCGGATCACAGTAAAACATTGAGGTGCAAATGAAACTTGATCAATTCAAATCGGATCACAGCAAACATTTAGGTGAAAATGAGGCTTGATCAATTCAAATCGGATCACAGCAAATATTTAGGTGGAAATGAGACTTGATCAATTCAAATCGGATCACAGCAAACATTTAGGTGAAAATGAGACTTGATCAATTCAAATCGGATCAAAGTAAAACATTCAGGCGAAAATGAGACTTGATCAATTCAAATCGGATCACAGCAAACATTTATGTGAAAATGAAGCTTGATCAATTCAAATCGGATCACAGCAAATATTTAGGTGAAAATGGGACTTGATCAATTCAAATCGGATCACAGCAAGCATTTAGGTGAACTTGAGACTTGGTCAATTCAAATGTAAATGCACATGGATCACATGTATTCACATAGTACATTTCTATCACATGGATAGACAGTGTACGCACACTTGGGGCAGCGCATTCATTACAGTTCACATCAATGTTTTTCCTTTAAGATTATTTATCAAAAATTCAGACATCATTTTCTTGATCATGAACCAATGTCATATTATACATGCGACCTCTGCCGTATCCTTTCCACTGATCTTTCCAATCCGTTAAACCTATTGCCAATGACCGTTCTATACGTTACCCGTTTTCACTGACCGTTCCAATGCGTAATCCCCTAATGCCACTGGCTGTTCCAAGGCGTTACCCCTATTGTCACTGACCTTTCCAATGCCTTAACACTATTGACACTGACTTTCCAATCCGTTACCCACTCATGTCACTGACCGTTCAAGTGCGTTACCCCTATTGTCACTAACCGTTACAATACGTTACCCATATTGTCACTGACCGTTCCTATGCGTTATATGTACCCCTATTAGCACTGACAGCTCCAGTGCGTTACCCATATTGTTACTGACCGTTCCTATGCGTTATCCGTATTGTCACTGACAGTTCCAATGCATTACATGTACTCCTATTAGCACTGACCGCCACAATGCGCTACCGCTATTGACAATGGCCGTTCAAATGCGCTACCCCTAATTTAATTGACCGTTCCAATGACTTACACTATTGCCACTGGCCGTTCCAATGAATTCCCCCTATTGTCACTCATCGTTCCAATGCGTCACCCATATTGTCACTGATCGTTTCAATGCGTTACCCCATATTGTCACTGATCGTTCCAGAGCGCGTTACCCCATATTGTCACTGATCGTTCCAGAGCGCGTTACCCCATATTGTCACTGATCGTTCCAATGTATTACCCCATGTTGTCACTGATCGTACCAATGCGTCAACCATATTGTCACTGACTGTATCAATGTGATACCCCTAATTTAATTGACCGTTTCAATTCATTACCCTATTGCCACTGACCTTTACAATGCATTAGCCGTATTGTCACTGATCGTACCAATGCGTTATTCCTAATTTACTTGACCATTTCAATGCATTACCCCTATTGTCACTGAATATTTCAATACGTTACACATATTGCCACTGACCGTTTCAATGTGTTACCCCATATTGCCACTGACCGTTCCAATGCATTACACTTATTGCCACTGACCGTTCCAATATGTTACCCCATATTGTGACTGACCGTTCCAATACGTTATCCCATATTGTGACTGACCGTTCCAATACGTTATCCTATATTGTGACTCACCGTTCCAATACGTTATCCCATATTGTGACTGACCGTTCCATTACGTTACCCTTATTGTCATTGACCGTTCCAATGCATTACCCATGTTGTCACTGACCATTCCAATGCATTAGCCATATTGTCCCTGACAATTTCAATACGTTACCCATATTGCCACCCACCGTTTCAATGTGTTACCCCGTTCCAATGCATTACCCTTATTGCCACTGACCGTTCCAATACGTTATCCCATATTGTGACTGACAGTTCCAATACGTTATCCCTATTATCACTGAACGTCCAATGCGTTAACCCCTATTGTCACTGACTGTTCCAATGCGCTACCCATAGTGTCACTGACCATTCAAATGCGTTACCCCTATTGCCACTGACCGTTCCAATGCTTTACTCATAGTGTCATTGACCGTTTTAATGGATTACCCCATAGTGTCACTGACCATTCCAATACGTTACCCCATTTTGTCACTGAACGTTCCAATACGTTACCCCTATTGTGTCTGACCATTTCACTACGTTACCCATAGTGTCACTGACGTTCCAATACGTTACCCCATATTGTAACTGTCCGTTCCAATACTTTACCTCATAATGCCACTGACCGTTCCAATGAGTTACCGCATATTGTGATTGGTCGTTAAGATGCGTTATCCCTATTATCACTGAATGTCCAATGCGTTAACCCATATTGCAACTGACTGTTCCAATGCGCTACCCATAGTGTCACTGACCATTCAATGCGTTACACCTATTGCAACTGACCGTTCCAATGCGTTACCCCTATTTCCACTGACCGTTCCAATGTTTTATCCATATTGTCAGTGACCGTTCCAATGCGTTACCCATATTGCCACTGACCGTTCCAATATGGTACCCATATTTTCACTGACCGTTCCAATGTGTTACCCCTATTTCCACTGACCGTTCCAATGTTTTATCCATATTGTCACTGACCGTTTCAAAGCGTTACCCTTATAGTCACTGACCGTTCCAGTGCGTTACCCTATTGTCACTGACCGTTCCAATGCGTTACCCATATTGCTACTGACCACCATTCCAATGCGTTACCCCTATTGGCACTGACCGTTTCAATGTGTTACACATATTGTCACTTACCGTTCCAATGCGTTACCCATATTGTCGACCCTTAGATACAATCACAACAGTGTTACACTCGGTCTTATCTTGAAAGAAATTCCGACTGTCTAACTATGATAATACAATTCCTGGAAAAGTACATGCGTAGGAAGACGATCGTGGTGACAAACTAAGACACAGGAAGACGATCATGGTGACAAACTAAGACATAGGAAGACGATCATTGTGACAAACTAAGAGGAGATCATGGTGACAAACTAAGAGGAGATCATGGTGACAAACTAAAACACAGGAAGACGATCATGGTGGCAAACTAAGACACAGGAAGACGATTATGGTGACAAACTAAGAGGAGATTATGGTGACAAATTAAGACATAGGATGACGATCATGATGGCAAACTAAGACATATAAAGACGATCATGGTGACAAACTAAAACACAGGAAGACGATCATGGTGACAAACTAAGACACAGGAAGACAATCATGGTGACAAACTAAGACACAGGAAGACGATCATGGTGACAAACTAAGAGGATATCATGGTGACAAACTAAGACATAGGAAGACGATCATGATGGCAAACTAAGACATAGGAAGACGATCATGGTGACACAGGTAGACGATCATGGTGACAAACTAAGACATAGACTGACGATCATGATGACAAACTAAGACATAGGATGAGGATCATGGTGACAAACCAAGAGGAGATCATGGTGACAAACGTAGACACAGGAAGACGATCATGGTGACAAACTAAGACATAGACTGACGATCATGATGACAAACTAAGACATAGGATGAGGATCATGGTGACAAACCAAGAGGAGATCATGGTGACAAACGTAGACACAGGAAGACGATCATGGTGACAATCTAAGACACAGAAAGACGATCATGGTGACAAACTAAGACACAGGAAGACGATCATGGTGACAAACTAAGACACAGGAAGACGATCATGGTGACAAACTAATACACAGGAAGACGATCATGGTGACAAACTAAGACATAGAAAGACGATCATGGTGACAAACTAAGACACAGGAAGACGATCATGTTGACACACTAAGACATAGGAAAACGATCATGGTGACAAACTAAGACATAGGAAGACGATCATGGTGACAAACTAAGAAGAGATTTAAAAGTCGAACAAGAAATAAAGCATTGACCACAGTCAACAAAAAACGCGCATAGAAACAAAACATGTTTGGAACATGGACGGTGACCACATCTAGAACAATAACAATGATCCGAACTCGAACAAGACTAGATAATCAAGCTAGAACCCGACCAATCAGTCACAAACTGAATGAGGGCGTTGGTAATGGTTTTTAATGTTACAATATTTGTTTGATTAACTACATTGTAACACTCACCTGGATTTGTCAGACTGCAATCACCATTTTGATGAATCTCCCTCTTGCAGCTGAAAAACATATGGGCATTCTAATATTATAGTATTTAGTTTGAACTGCGTATTTATGAATTATTTTACACAGAGTTGTTTTGATTCGTGTTCTTTTAGATTAAATGTGTATTTACAAATAAAGTAGCGTTGCTTTAAATACTATAGTCAAGGTCTTTATTTCCCTCCCCCAACTTCCCAAGGACAGTCGTATTTACCTGCGACAGAAGGTCTATATTCAATACCACTGTCCGAGGACCAATATCAAGGCCGATATGAATCACCCCATTAATCAACTATTAAATTTACTTTCGCCGTACTTGGTTGTGTCCAAAGGATATGAACATGCTTCAAAGTAGTAACCAATAAGACAACTATTGTTAATATACTGATTAATAACTTGTTAATCACAATTTTGATTCTAACACTTCAGCTTGAGATATACTTTTGAGATGTGTTGTAAAAACTATTTGCTTAGTTAATCACTAACAATAATACTATGACTAACAATAACAACCTATGTGTTTAACAATTAACAATGTAACATGAAAAAGGACTTTGTATTGTGTCAAAACTTACAACAGATAACTCAGTAAAATTGTACATTTTTAAAAGAGCTTACATTTCAGAGAACTGAACTGAATTGTTGTTTAAACACATTATATGTTATGTCGAGCAGCCCAGAGAGTAACGTAGGGTACATACGAATCTGGAAACATTGACTAATGTTACTATCGAATTAGATTGATATTGTTCATTGATGTGCTCGGAGGATACATTCAGATATAAGGTAACGCCGAGTTTACGCCACCACCCAACGGAGGGACGTGTCTTGCCAAGGACACAACGAAGAAATATAGAGGTGCCTGTGAGACGCAAACCCGTCATCTCCGGATTCGGATCCAAACGTACTATTCACTGGACCACCGCGGGCCTTGACATTAAATAAAAGTACCTGCGTGACAAGCAACCTAATACTTAACACGCAGCTGGAAAAGTTACCATTCTTATGTATATAAATATATCTAGTCGTACTGGTCGAGTTCTGGTTCACATTTGCCAAGTTTTCTCATACTGACCGACATCCGGTTTATATTCGCCGATTTTGTTTAATATGACGTAGATAATTAAAATGATATTTAGTTAATTGACAGAATAATACAATTAATCCATATGTCTCGCGGTATGTTTGTGATTAACGGATCATGAACACGTTTAATAGCGCTGCTATATGGGCTGCTTCTGAAACAGAGGGCAAGGATACATATGAATCCCGGATCACCATAATCTAAATCTAACTATATCGGTTGGTCTGGTTTTACTTTGAATGCCCTGAATAAAGACTAACGTACATGGGACTGCGTGCGGTTTCCGTCCTTATCCGATCGGTGAGGAGTTGGCAGCCTGAGGAGGGGGCAGTGTTAGGGTAAATAATGTGATAACAGTCGAAAGCGCAATGATTGAAGGCGAAGTCTCAAACCTCTTTCTATTACCTGTCTGGCATGTAACCTCCTGACCATACTGTCAGTGAGCAAGTAGAAGTGTTAGAAAAGCATACACCGACGCACCAGAAATTTGAACTGTGCAACGTGTATAACATCTATAGCATAAAAACACTTTAAAGAGAACGAACCAATGTTTAACGGCGAAAAAAAAAACAGCAACAGCAACGACGACGCCCAATGATATGGACAAAAAGATGACAAGATACGCTGCCGGTTCCATTGTATCTAAAAATAGAAAACATGCTATTACTATTGACAAATACATACTTTCAGTAACAAATGATAAGAATTGTTCAAATACTTTCTTGTTTGTCGTTATGTAATGTTTTACATTTAAGAAAATGATATATGATATATTTACTGGTAAAAAGAAAAAAAAGAAATAAAGTTAGAAATAACATAAATGCTGTCACTTTCTCTCTTAACTTAAATCTCACAACTGTGTGATACTTATATATTTACCTTCTTTACATGTTTCCCCCGTTATGTAATAGCCAGTCTCACACGATGCACACACGTTAGGAGACGAGCATTTCCTGCAATGCATAGTCTGAGGACAATCCATATAACAGCATCAACGTATGAAGTAAGTAAGTAAGTAAGTAAGTAAGTAAGTAAGTTAGTTTGTAAGTTAGTACGTAAGTAAGTAACTAACTAAGTTAGTAAATATAAATGTGCAAAGACATATATTGACGTTGAACCGTAGTATCCAGACATAGAACCATGACCGTATGAGCCTGAAGTATAATATGAACAGTGGGTAGTTAGTAAGTAAGTAAGTAAGTATGTATGTAAGCGAGCAAGTAAGTAAGTAAGCAATTATGTACGTAAGTGCGCAAGCGAGCGGGCGAGCAAGCAATCAAGCAAGCATGTAAGTACATGTATGTAAGTTAGTTATTAAGTAAGTAAGTTTGTAAGTAAATAAGTAAGTAAGTAAGTAAGTAAGTAAGTCAGTTAGTAAGTAAGTAAGTAGGTAGGTAGGTAGTTAAGTAAGTACATAAGTAACACAGTGAGTAAGTAAGTAAGTTAGTAAGTAAGTAAGCAAGCAAGCAAAAATCAAACAAGCAAGTAAGTAATTAAGTAAGTAAGTATGTAATTAAGTTAGTATGTAAGGGTAGGTAGGTAGGTAGGTAGGTAGGTAGGTAGGTAGCTAGGTAGGCAGGTATGTAGGTAGGTAGGTAGGTAGGTAGGCAGGTAGGTAATTAAGTAAGTAAGCAGGTAAGTAATTAAGTAAGTAAGTATGTAATTAAGTTAGTATGTAAGTTAGTAAGTGAGTAAGTGAGTGAGTGAGTGAGTGAGTGAGTGAGTGAGTGAGTGAGTGAGTGAGTGAGTGAGTGAGTGAGTGAGTGAGTGAGTGAGTGAGTGAGTGAGTGAGTGAGTGAATGAGTGAGTGAGTGAGTGTGTGAGTTAGTAAGTTAGTAAGTGAGTGAGTGAGTGAATGAGTGAGTGAGTGTGTGAGTGAGTGAGTGAGTGAGTGAGTGAGTGAGTGAGTGAGTGAGTGAGTGAGTGAGTGAGTGAGTGAGTGAGTGAGTGAGTGAGTGAGTGAGTGAGTGAGTGAGTGAGTGAGTGAGTGAGTGAGTGAGTGAGTGAGTGAGTGAGTGAGTGAGTGAGTGAGTGAGTGAGTGAGCGAGCGAGCGAGCGAGCGGGCGAGCGAGCGAGCGAGTCAGTCAGTCAGTCAGTCAGTCAGTCAGTCAGTCAGTCAGTCAGTCAGTCAAGCAACTAAGTACGTATTTAAGTATCTAAGTTAGCTAGTATGTAAGTTAGTTAGTTAAAAAGTAAGTAAGTTTAAGAATATTTGTTCTAGGCTTTAAATGAGTATATCCTGCCTAGAAGCAGATCTTATTAATAAGTTATAATTTGAATTTGAAGAGAAGATTATTAAATTGGTTATGTAATCCGGAGTTAAATTTATAAGTGATTTATAAATCATAACTCCTGTGTGATAATCACATCTGCGTTGAAAGGTAAACCACTTGAGGTCCTTAAACATTAGTTTAGACAGTGTTTTTATAGGTTTCGCGAGAAAGGTTCGTGCGGCCCTCTTCTGGATTTTAAGTATTCTATTAATAGAAAATTTGTTTGGCCCCATGTTATACAACCATAATAGAAAGTAGATATAATATAAGAGTTATAGAAAAGTTTCTTCATTTCATAGGTTAGGTAATAAGAAATCTTTTTCAATAGATTAATTGTTGACACAAGTTTATTACATGTTTTAGATATATGAATATTCCACGATAATGATTCATCAAAGTATATGCCTAGTAACTTGTGTACTTTTACATTTTGAATAGCTGTATTATTTATTTAAAGCTACAATTCTGCAGTTTGCTAACTTTTTGTTTGTACCAAGTATCATACACGTTGACCTTATGGGATTAATTACCATACTATTTGTCGTACACTATTCGTTAACATTTTTTAAATAGCTCCAGCCAAAAATATAGAACATACTATACAATACTACATACTATATATACTTACAACATACACTGCAGCAACTACGCTTATTTTTCATATTTTTAATCTCGATGCAAATGGGGGTATGGAATGTTCATTCCTGTAGTCAACATAGAATCGTTTCTTTTTGATGCGCCGTAAAATCTAATTCAATTTAATTCAATTAATACATTTTTCTGATTTTATTTGCCTTAAACGATAATAATCAATATACCATATATTATAACACGGCTTAATAACCTGATCAATTCAATATAGCCGAAATGGCTTATTTAAAGTTCTCTGGACATGTGTTCATGAAAATGTTTATGTTTATTTAAATCGAAATCAATACACAACAATAGATATTTTCAATTATTTACGCATTGCAATATCTGTGAAAAGCGAGAATACGATTTTATTTGATGACTTAGAAAACTTTGAACAGGTAAATTAATCCACGGGTAAATGTATTTATCAATTATCTGGCAATAGTTGTGCAGCTATACTATTCTGATTTACCTATTTCCTCTTGCAGTCACGCAGTGGTAAAAGTAGTATTTACGTCATGTAAATAATATTTATTTTTACATACAACTTAGTAGCGGTTTTAAATATATGTTTCTCTCCGGGACTATCATGAAATATTCATATGATGTTTACGAGTTAAATATATTAATTGATAATACTGCAAAAAGGGTGACCATTCATCTTTAAGTTTCCTACCAATTTGTCAATTGCTCAGGTTATGTATTTTGATAATTTCCTCACCTTTTACAACATGTTTTAGAACCCTTTTCAACAAACGTGTTGAGAAACTGAATCGCCCAATTTTCCTGTTACAACAGTCATGCAATCATTTCACACCAATCAACAAATCCAAATGTTTAACACTCATGGTCGTAAGTACTGTATAATTCTCCATTAAGGAGAATTGTCGTATGTTTAACATTCATGGTCGTCAGTACTGTATACTTCTCCATTAATGAGAATTGTCGGATGTTTAACATTCATGGTCGTAAGTACTGTATACTTCTCCATTAAGGAGAATTGTCGGATGTTTAACATTCATGGTCGTAAGTACTGTATACTTCTCCATTAATGAGAATTGTCGGATGTTTAACATTCATGGTCGTATGTACTGTATACTTCTCCATTAAGGAGAATTGTCGTATGATTTGGTTTTCTTTTGTTTTTATTATTGTCAGTTAAATGAGTACGAGTATATGCATTTTTTATTTTACAATTCCGTTGTATGCTGCAATTTTAACCTACATAACCATGATAACCATTAGGAAGAAATAAAACCGTCGCTACTAAAATGTCTCTCCGGCGTCAAGAACCTCTTCGATATATCCCACCCACGTTACTCTGCTTCAAGTTTACCTAGGTTAAGCTTGGCTGGGGATGGGGGCTTGTATTGGGTGGATCCTTGCCGTGCTTAATGGTATTATATCATTTTGCAAATTTTCGTAAAACATCCCGCAATACATGTTTATCAATTGATGGTATTTGGTTCAAGCAAAGCGTTTTGGGTTAACTACTTATGTTTTAAGCGGAGCACTTGCTTCAGCCCAATTGAAAGACATGTCTTAACTGTTTTTGCAAAATAGCTCAAGTAAGAACCAGAAAAGGACACCATTTATACAATTTCCCCATTAAGACTTATCTAAAACATAAGCCGTTTTATTCGATACCCCGACTGTCATAAAATTGAGATACAAGTCAATATGATGCTTATTGATACGATTGCTTAACCACTTGTCAATTTCAAATCGAACCCCTAGAACCCACACAAAATCAGGAGTTGTATCATTTTTGAGTGAAAACGATATTGCAGATAAATTGAATTGCCCACTGTAATATATGCTCTTTTGTAATCCATATCCAATCTAGTAATCATTTTGATGTGAAAACTGAAAACAGCTTTCAGTTATGATGTTCAAAATAACGCTATTTGTTCTCAAATGTGGTAATCATTAACATAAATAGAGGTATAGTTAATTTGGGTTTCAGACACGTTTCACAGTCAAATGTCTTTGCATTGAATGAATATTATAACATGCTGTTGTACAGCTAATTTAGAGTTCAGTCAAGTGTCACAGTCACGTGTCAATTTACATGTTATTGAAAATAAGGAATATTATACCATGTGGTTGTATAATTAATTTTGATTTCACTCTAGTTTCACAGTCCAGTATCATTGTAATTAAGTAATAGCATAAAAAGTGGTTGTATAATTAATTTTGATTTCATTCAAGAGTCACTTAATACATATTATAACATGTGAGTGACAATTACAACTTGTACAAATGCAAAGTCAAAATATGTATGTATATCGATTAACTTTTAGTTTCTTCAGTAATATCACGTCGGTAATTACTCGTACACGTAGCAGGGAAATTAATAAGAAATGCTCACTTTTATAGTATACTGGTAAACCATGCCGCGGATACCGCACCCAGTTACATTATTCTGACACAGGGCCGAACAGTCCTAGCAGTACGCTTTATATAGTATACTGGTAAACCATGCCGCAGACACAGCACCCAGTTACATTATTCTGACACGGGGCCGAACTGTCCTAGCAGTACGCTTTATATAGTATTCTGGTAAACCATGCCGCAGACACAGCACCCAGTTACATTATTCTGAAACAGGGCCGAACAGTCCTAGCAGTACGCTTTATATAGTATACTGGTAAACCATGCCGCAGACACAGCACCCAGTTATTCTGACAAGGGGCCGAACAGTCCTAGCAGTACGCTTTAGATGCTAAAGTCAAGGCTGGGGACTACCCAAACTGCTTGAAGCATTACGTGGTCCGAGTATTAACATTCATACTCCATCCAACCCCTTTTCCCAGAAACGAAAACGGGGTTGGTTGCGGGTATGAAATAAAACCATAATTTCGGCTTTTAATTAGAAGTTTGCATAATTATTTATTGTAAAATTAAAACATTTAATAGGTAATTTTAAACAGGTTATCGCATTTTTTCATTAACACTTTTTTAAACGTAATTTATTGTCTAAATATCCGTTATAAAATCCTTCTAACATAAGCTTTCCCATCGCTTAATGAAATTAATTCGGGACCACGTACTGATATATGGTATCGCCCAGCATATGATTAAGATTAATGGCCACCATTTTTATAGTATATACTACTCAAAATTTGCTAAGGATCACTTTTATTCTTCAATATAATTGTATTAGACATTAATTCTCAATAACGATATTAATTTCATTGATACTTCAACAATTCCCCAATTTGAATCAAGTCATGAGATCACATGACTTTACACTGCCCTAAATAATTTCATGTAAAATAGAAATAATGTTGTTGTTTTTTCAGCAAGAAATTTAGACAGCAAAAACGTGATCCTTAGCAAATTGTGAGTAGTATCAATTAAACCCGCTACTAAGTTGAAGATAAAAATAAAAATAAGTATTATTTGCATGACGTAGATACTACTTTTACCATTGCGTGACCGCACGGGGAAATGAGGTAAATCTTAATTGTATATCTGCACAACTATTGCCAGAAAATTGATAAATACAATTACCTTTGGATTAATTGACCTGTTCAAAGTTTTCTACGTCAGCCAATAACATCTTATTTTCTCTTTTCACAGATATTGCAATGTGTGAATTGTAAATATCTATTGTTTGTTTTGATTTCGATTTAAATAAACATCAACATGTTCTTGAAACAAAACATGGCGGAGAACTTTAAACCCACGACCTTTTGCATGCGATTCGGACGCTCTTCAACTCCGAAACGAAAACGTAATCCCTCACTTAATATTAATATTGAGTCTATACAAGTTTATATTCGTACAACATATTCACCGCATCTTTATTCCTGGCGATAAAGCACGTTTAAAGCGACACAATGTAATATTGAGGTTCTTAATTTTTTACTTAGTATCATGCATCAAAACAAACCAGAAAGTGTATTTTATTTTATTCTTCGTAGCCCCACTCCCACGTTCCCAGTACAACAAGGTCACAGTGACCTTTTTTGGTACGCGACACACCGCTATCCCAAGATGTATCAACATAGCAAGTTTGGTATCTCAAAGTCTTATAGTATTGCAAATATGACCCGGACAAGCATTCGGAAGAACGGACGGACGGACGGACGGAGTGCAAACCTATAGTCTCCTCGGGACCGGTGGGGGACTAATAAGCTGACATGTTGTTATATGTATTTTAAAGGTTGTGTAGATTTCTTTTTCACTGCCGCCCCCGGCTGGTTTTGAGAAATAATGGGGGAACATATATTTACACTACATTAAACAAATCTCTTGACGTAAATGGTATTTCACTCATAACGAATAGTGGATGTAATAATCCATATATTGCGAGTAAAATATAAATAAAACGTGCACATTTTGAAGAAAAGGGGAAAGATTTTGGCTCGAGTTCTTCCTCAAAGTTTAAGGAAATAAGTTTTGTTTGTCACCGGGTACAGGTAAATGGTGAATACTCAATTACTAAACGTCGATAGCTCAGTGGTTAGAGCACTGGTACTGTAAACCGGATACCCTGGGTTCGAGTCCCGGTTGAGGAACGATTTTTTCATCACCTGTTATAATTGGGGGCTCATTTGGGATCATCCAGAGAAACACCAGCAGTTTTTCTTCTGTATAATATAATTAGAACGTCATGGACGAACTTCAGTCTCGTTAAGGTGTATTTATCCGGATACAGGTAAACGTTGAATAATCGATTACTAACGGTATGTCCTCGATGGTTCAGTGCTTAGAGCGCTGTTACGTTAAACCAGAGACCCTGGGTTCGAGTCCCGGTTAAGGCACGACTTCTTTACCACCTGTTATATTTTGGAATTAGAAAAAAAATGTGCTATATAGAAGTCTACCGAGTTAAACTTTCACCATAACATCGAGATCATGCACATATTATTAGATTCCAAATGTTTGTGAGTGAAAAAAAAGCAAAATCTTCTTGAGTCCCTTTTTAACTTGAGGGTTAACTTAGGGACAGTAACTATAAACACCATGCGCCAGCTTTCCATCTGAATTTCTTGTTACATTCATATTCAAATTTATTGACTGCAAAGTGTTCACGTTCTCAAGCTGAAATTCGTTGATGCTGACATGATTAATCGCAATACTTCTTTTAAGGATACTTTGCTTTTGTTTATTGGCAATGTCGAACTCGTCCAAGAATTTAATTAAACAAAGACTCAATCTAATTTCGTAAACATTCGATCTCTTTTACAAATATGTGTTAACGGACAAAACGAATTCGCTCTTGCTTAGAGTCGATTAGGAGAGTCATTAACATAACTAGTTTAAAAAGGTTCACATTTTTAGTTTTCAAATTGAAATAATGCTTGATTTGCATTCTGTTTAGGGGTATGGCTTTACATCTGCACACGGGATAAAGAGCTCACCGATTTCAGGAATCCAAATAACTAATAACAGCCACAGCAAAATAAACAAAGTAAACAAATATAATGTTTAAGCTTTTACGTTTCATGTGTAATGTTACTTACAAGCTATGACAGCAAACAGCCAAGCACACAGGACTACACATCTGCACGAGTTCATCGTGTAAGTGTATCTGTAGATTGAATCCACTCGATGCTAGTTGATATGGTTTCCCTTTTCTGAAATTTAAATCATATTTTGCCTATTTCACTTATCCTATTCCACTTACAAAGTAAGCAAATTCGGACTCTACCACATCATTAGAAGTAAGTAAGCCAGCTTCTATCACAGCAGCAAACAAGTCATACTCTATCACCGCAGTAAGCAAATCATACGCAATTACATCATTATATGTAAACTAGCCAGACTGTATGACAACTAGCTAGACTCTATGACAACATTATATGTAAACAAGTCATATTCTTTTACAACTTTATATGTAAACTAGCTAGATTCTATGACAACATTATATGTAAACAAGTCATACTCTTTTACAGCATTATATGTAAACTAGTCATACCCTATGACAAAATTATATGTACACAAGTCATACTCTTTTACAACAATATATGTAAACTAATCAGCCTCTATGACAACATTATATGTAAACAATTCATACTCTTTTACAACATTATATGTAAACTAGCCAGACTCTATTACAAAATGTTATGTAAACAAGTCAAACTCTATCACAGCATTTTAAGTTAATGATTTAGACTTTATTTCAGCAAGCAGTAAAACATATTTTAAATAAAAATGTGTAAACTATATTGCTGAAATATATGCTAGATCCAGTGAATCTAACCTTCGTGCAATTTCTTCTTTTGCTAATGAAAATGGAATATGGCTGTCTCTCGGTTTAGTTTGGAAATCAAAAACAACAACAACAACAACCACAACAACAACAACAACGTACTAAGCTAGTGTAGATGGACTCGTAGTGGGTTGTCCCTTGAAACGGCGGTCAAAAGTACAGAGTTTTAAAACAAGCGGAAACAATATCCAGTCCCTCTTAGCACTTAGTTATTCGTCTGGCTGTGACCCTTGTGGCTCAGACAAAAACGATTAGCAAATTCAGAATTATAGAGAATTCAGTCATATACCGGAGGTTCTTCAACGGCAAAACAACTGTATATACAGCATCAATCTCCACTCAGAGTTATCGTTCCTTGCACTCACATATATCTCTGCTAACTACTAAATTACAAGATGTTGGTCAAACCTGTTAAATTGGAATATGTTTGCCTGAAACTTATTTATTTATTGTGTAAATATAATTTTCAGAATATCTGCTAATTAGATGTTGCAAGATTTGAAATAATGCATGAAAACAATTTAGTTTTAATCGGGACTATTTTAATACAAAAAATAATACGTACTTAGGTCTCCTCAATCGAAACGCATATGTAAACATTTCAAACCGAAGCTCGATAGCAGAAAATTACTAAAAAAAAATTAACTAATAGAAATAAAAGGATTTATTATAAACATCGTCATAACTTTTTTGAATAATCACGTGACCTAACCGTTCGCCCTACTTCCTTTGACGTTGACAGAGTCAACCGTATGTTTTGATCGTTAAAATATCATCCAATCGGATCACTTCTTTGAGTACAACCGGAAGTAAACGTAAGTAGGAAATATGGTAATGGTAGGAATCGCGATTTTACTTAAATTTCTCCGCAAAGAGTGCGTTTTCGTACGAACTGTGAATTTAATGTGCCAAATGGAAATCAGGCCTAACGAACGGTGTAAAGGATTTGAATCAATCCGATACAGACTTCGAAACGAGGCTAGTCAACTTGGTGTCTACAAAGATCCGCAACATATAGATAATGGGGGTGGGGTGGTGGGGTGGGGGCGGGGGTTGGGTGGGGGTTGGGGTGGGGAGTATCGTATTTCTTTATATATTTTTTATAATATTTGCGGCTCAAGTGCCAGGGGTAAGTTAATATGTCATGCATAATTGTTGGATGTTTTCATTATTGTTTGTTCTTTTATTGTTCTTCTTTCTGCTCAGTTGTTTTTTGCAAGCGTTTAGATACAACTATTGAAATTGCTATTATTCACTACAATGTTGCTAATATTTGTATGTAAATAAATTGAATACTCACGGGCTTTTCATCCTATTTGAATATTGATTAAAGACACATGTTAGCTTATTGTTAAAAGTGAATAATCATCTATACTCAGTACATTTAAAAACGCAATGTTTTTGATTTTCGGTTATTTTTAGTCCGCTGTTGTTTTTTTTAGTTCAAATGAAGATTGTATTTGAGGACACACGTCTAGTCTCTTTGTCCCAATGGTTAACACATTTCGATAAATAGTTCCATTACATTTCTCTACTTATTTCAGTTAAAATGCGTTTTGCACGAAGATCTTTCAAATGTCTAGAAATTCAAAAAGTATCAAGTCTCTCAAATGTATATAATAACGTGACACTTTCCTCGCATAACACACCCATACATACATGTGAGGCTGTATCCAAATTTCATATTTATAAAATCGAACGCCTTACCTGTATCTTCCTCTTGAAATAATAAATAAATGAAACCAAAATGGCAAATAAACGACTTTTTTAACAATCCTAGTTCTATTTACAACTTATGCAGTCGGTATAATTGGTATATTGTCTTGGTTGTTTACATGATCAAATGCGGAAGTTAGGAAGTACCCTTTAACTGAAACGTGACTTTATGAAGCTCACGTTAACACTTGATCGCATTTGTTTACGTTTTATAAGGCTTGGTGCTATTGCGCAGTCTAATGGTATACTATTAAAAGCAAAACGGATTACAGTGGGGGTTTTTGGGATGCATACATCCATAGATGCATCAGAGTTAGGTTTATGTTTAGGTAAGAATTAGGGTTGAGATTAGGTAAAGGGTTAGGGGTTAGAGTTACTTAAAAATAAAAAACAAGTTAAGGATCATGTTCCCTTATATGCAATCCTATTGAAATACTATCCAAAAAAAACAAAGGAAAAAAAAAAAAGGTGGAATTCAAATAAATCTGAATAGTTTTACATAAGAATTCAAGTTTAATATACTTACATTTTTGTATCTATACAGACTAAATTCTATACTAGAATAAAATATCTTATTTATCGATACTGAGGTCATGTCATAATTAAGGTCATGTGTGTATTGAATAAAGCACATTTTTTAATGAGTATCTATTTTTGAAGAGTAGCACTGTCTAGATGAATGTGTAAGCGTATTTAACTGGACGTTTCATGTACAGCATCTAACAATATTTGAGTTTTAAATGATATATTTTAGATGCAAACTCATGGGATAGATACACAAAAGGGACACAATCCTTCAAAAAAAAAAACACATCCACACCATTATGCAACACATCCTAGCAGAATTGCTTCCCCCCTGACCTAGACGAGTGGCATTATAAGCTCCTCCCATCGGAGTTGCTTCTCCTTTGAACTTGAAAAGTGGCATAAAAGCTCATCCTATCACAGTAACTCCTCCTCTGAACCTGACGAGTGGCATATAAGCTCCTCCTATCACAGTAACTCCTCCGCTGAACCTCACGAGTGGCATAACAGCTCCACCTATCACAATAAGGCCCTATGGAAAATTAATTGTGGTGTGAGACGTTAAAGATGAATGGCCACCCTTTTTGTAGTATTAACCATTAACAAATTTTACTCTTAAACATCATATGAACATTTCTTGATAGTCCCGGAGAGAAACATATATTTAAAACCGCTACTAAGCATGCTAAGTTGTATGTACAAATAAGTATTATTTGCATGACATAGATACTACTTTTACCATTGCGTGACTGCACGGGGAAATGAGGTAAATCTGAATTGTATAGCTGGTCAACTATTGCCAGATAATTGATAAATACATTTACCTGTGGATTAAATTACCTCTTCAAAGTTTTCTATGTCATCAAGTAAAATCTTATTCTCGCCTTTCACAGATATTGCAGTGTGTAAATTATAAATATCTATTTTGTCTATTGATTTCGATTTAGATAAACATAAACATGTTCATAAAACTAGACATGGCCGGGGAACTTTAAATAAGAGCTGCAGAATGGGTAACGTGTATTCGTTATTCTTAAGGCATTGCGCTTTAGAGCTGCAGAACGGGTATCTTTCATCCTTTAATGCTAAGGCATTGCGTTAAAGAGCTGCAGAACAGGTATCTCTTTCATCATTCATATCTAATGCCTTGCTCTTTAGAGCTGCAGAACGGGTATCTTACATCCTTCACCTCTAAGCATTACGTTTCAGACATGTTAGGACACAGTTAATACGGTTATTCAGAAATCCCGTATATGTATGTATAGTTACTTCAAGCTATCTTCATATTGCAGGAATTAGCTGAAATTTTACTTGATACCATGTTTAACTAAAAATTAACTATATTTTCAAAACCAATACAGGTATAAGCATAACTTTAGCTTTATTTTACAGCTATCGGTTTGTAAAACAAACACACATATCAATGAAGACAGACAACTTTGAAACACATATCAAAATTAACGCGAGAGACTGATACCTTTCCTGGAAAATCTAAATGTTGACGGGTAACCCTTAGTTTGATTTTATTATTTTCAGCATTTTTCTCAAAAATTATTTCTTAAAGATCATTTTTATGCTGTATTTAGATGTAGATATGCCTTTTAATGTATATTTGAAAGTTTCAGACATAGCTCAGCACAAATGACCAGGAAAATGCAAAATCCCTATCACTACTGTAGATTTTCAAAATAGTAAAGGTACTCGGCCTGAATTTCGACCAATACCATAGGTCACTAAAACTTGAATAATTTGAAAACCAATAAACATGGAATCAACATTTTAGCACTTTTTTGCATGTAATTGATTTATATACATTTTCAATTATTATCGAGGTGATCATTAGAAAAAAAAATCACCTTAAGTAAGAGCTGCATAATGGGTATATTTTATTCTTATTCTTAAGGCATTGCGCTTTAGAGATGCATAATGGCATTCTTATCCGTCATCTCTAAGGTACTACGCTTTAAAGCTGCAGAACGGGTGGTATCTTTCATCCTTTAATGCTAAAGCATTGCGCTTTAAAGCTGCAGAACTGGTATCTTTCATCATTCATCTCTAATGCCTTGCAATTTAGAGCTTCAGAATGAGAATTTTCATCATTCATCTCTAAGCCCTTTCGCTTTAGAGCTGCAGAACGGGTATCTTACATCCTTCACCTCTAAGCATTGTTCGTGTATCTGTGAACGTTTCAGACATGTTAGGACACAGTTAACACGGTTATTCAGAAATCCCGTCTGTGTATGTATTGTACTTCAAGCTATCTTCATATTGCAGGAATTAGCTGAAATTAACTATATTTTCAAAACCAATACAGATATAAACATAACTTTAGCTTTATTTTACAGCTATTGGCTTGTAAAACAAACACACATATCAAAGAAGACAGACTACTTTGAAAGAAATGTCAAAATTAACGCGAGAAAATGATACTTTTCCTGGAAAATCAAAATTTTGACGGGTAACCCTTAGTTTGATTTTATTATTTTCAGCATTTTTCTCAATAATTATTTCTTAAAGATCATTTGTATGCTATATTCAGATGTAGAGATGCCTTTCCATTTATATTTGAAAGTTTCAGACATAGCTGAGCACAAATGACCAGGAAAATGCAAAATCCCTATCACTACTGTAGATTTTCAAAATATAAAAGGTACTCGGCCTGAATTTCGACCAATACCATAGGTCACTAAAACTTGAATAATTTGAAAGCCAATAAACATGAAATCAAAATTTTAGCACTTTTTAGCATGTAATTGATTTATATACATTTTCAATTATTATTGAGGTGATCATTTGAAAAAAAAATCACCTTAAGGACTCACACCACCATTATCTCCCTTGAATACTCGTGCCCTACAGATGAAGGAGATAGATAAAAAATCAAGTTCGCTTTCCTACATTTTACAGGATACATTGATTTATCTTTACCAGGTTCTAAATCTACAGCATTGTAGGAAGAGATCACAGAAATATTGCATGTTGATATAGGAGTTCTGGCTAATTCTGCCTCATTTTACACACCGTGGGCCAATCACCACGTGTTGTATTTTTGTCTAAATTATGATAGGTGTGACATGAAATAAAAAAAAGGTTCAATCTGGTAAATATTTGTTAAAAGTGTTTTAAATTGCAGATATTGGATCAATGAAGAATTTAAGCAAAAATATATGTTGTAAAATCTGTTTATCCCTATGCCGTGAACAAAAACATTACAATGAGGGCCTATGGAAAATTAATTCGGGTGTGAGACGTTAAGTAAGAGCTGCAGAATGGGTATCTTGTATTCGTTATTCTTAAGGCATTGTGCTTTAGAGCTGCTGAATGGCATTTTCATCCGTCATCTCTAAGGTATTGCGCTTTAGAGCTGCAGAACGGGTATATTCCATCCTTTAATGTTAAGGCATTGCGTTTTAGAGTTGGAGAACCGGTATCTTTCATCATTCATCTCTAATGCCTCGCAATTTAGAGCTTCAGAATGGGAATTTTCATCATTCATATCTAAGCCCTTGCGCTTTAGAGCTGCAGAACGGGTATCTTACATCCTTCGCCTCTAAGAATTATTCGTGTATCTGTGAACGTTTCAGACATGTTAGGACACAGTTAACACGGTTGTTCAAAAATCCCGTTTGTGTATGTATAGTTACTTCTAGCTATCTTCATATTGCAGGAATTAGCTGAAATGTTACTTGATACCATGTTTAACTAAAAATTAACTATATTTTCAAAACCAATACAGGTATAAGCATAACTTTAGCTTTATTTTACAGCTATTGACTTGTAAAACAAACACACATATCAATGAAGACAGACTACTTTGAAACAGATGTCAAAATTAAAGCGAGAGAATGACACTTTTCCTGGAAAATCAAAATGTTGACGGGTAACCCTTAGTTTGATTTTATTATTTTCAGCATTTTTCTCATTAATTATTTCTTAAAGATCATTTTTATGCTATATGCAGATGTAGAGATGCATTTTCATGTATATTTGAAAGTTTCAGACATAGCTGAGCACAAATGACCAGGAAAATGCAAAATCCCTATTACTACTGTAGATTTTCAAAATATTAAAGGTACTCGGCCTGAATTTCGACCAATACCATAGGTCACTAAAACTTGAATAATTTGAAAACCAATAAACATGTAATCAACATTTTAGAACTTTTGTGCATGTAATTGATTTATATGCATTTTCAATTATTATCGAGGTGATCATTAGAAAAAAAAACCACCTTAAGTAAGAGCTGCAGAATCTTTTATTCGTTATTCTTAAGGCATTCCGCTTTAGAGCTGCAGAATGGCATTTTCATCCGTCATCTCTAAGGTATTGCGCTTTAGAGCTGCAGAACGGGTATCTTTCATACTTTAATGCTAAGGCATTGCGCTTTAGAGCTGCAGAAAAGGTATCGTTCATCATTCATTTCCAATGCCTTGCAATTTAGAGCTTCAGAATTGGAATTTTCATCATTCATCGCTAAGCTCTTGCGCATTAGAGCTCCAAAACGGGTATCTTACATCATTCACCTCTAAGCATTCTTCGTGTATCTGTGAACGCTTCAGACAAGCTAGGACACTTAACACGGTTATTCAGAAATCCCGTCTGTGTATGTATAGCTACTTCAAGCTATCTTCATATTGCAGGAATTAGCTGAAATTTTACTTGATACCATGTTTAAAGAGGCACTATCTACATCTACGCGATTTTAATGTAAAATATAAAATACTCAATATTACTGCATTTATATGTATACAAAGCTATTTTATGAGTATTATAAGAATAAACATGGTTCATATTCCTGTTCTGTAAGTTATTACTTATGATCAAAACAATATCTTGAATAAAATGCTGCCCTGCAGTTTATTACTGCCGGAGAACTTCTTGTTTTTACGATTTTCTCGGACATGGGCAATGCGATTCAGTTGAACGAAAACAAACTATTCGGAGCAGTTCCGATAGTAAGCAAATCGATCGGAGCTCTTTGCCAATCCGACGAGGCCGTTTCAATTGTAAACGAATAAGATCGGAAAATCTCCGCAATCGGCTTGTCTAAAACAATTACGAATACAATTTCAAAAATCCGATCTTTTCAATCCTGTTTTTTCCCCAGCAAAACGCATATTACATGGGGTGAAATTATTGCCATTTACCTTTTTCATAGTCCTCTTTATAATTAAGTAAAGTTTATATCAATTGGTGGATAAAAAGATATAGGTAGAGCCTCTTTAACTAAAAATTAACTATATTTTCAAAACCAATACAGGTATAAGCATAACTTTAGCTTTATTTTACAGCTATTGGCTTGTAAAACAAATACACATATCAATGAACACAGACTACTTTGAAACAAATGTCAAAATTAAAGCGAGAGACTGATACTTTTCCTGGAAAATCAAAATTTTGACGGGTAACCCTTAGGTTGATTTTATTATTTTCAGCATTTTTCTCAATAATTATTTCTTAAAGATCATTTTTATGCTATATTCAGATGTAGAGATGCCTTTTCATGTATATTTGAAAGTTTCAGACATAGCTGAGCACAAATGACCAGGAAAATGCAAAATCCCTATACTAATCAAAAAAAAATCACCTTAAGGACTCACACCACCATTATCTCCCTTGAATACTCGTGACCTACAGATGAAGGAGGTAAATATTTCTAATGATTCACGTCTTTTTACACCAGTTTGCGATAACGTTACGTCATACAAACAAAACAAGTGGAACCGGAACTCTTCGTTTATTTCCGAAATCGGTATTCCCTAGTGGCGGAATCTGACGACGATGTCCGTAAAACAATTGGAACGTCATTTGGCCAATCGGAACTGCCTCGTCGGATTCCGTCACTCGGGAATCGGGAATCCGACTCGGAGAGTACTCGACGCCATATTGAACTATTTTCAAGAAACGACAACTCTGCAGTAGCGACCTCTTCAATTATAAGATAAACAAAATGGCGACTACTGGCAAGTTCCGAAAATGCGGTACATATTCATTTGTTTTATCAGGTATTCATAGAGTTTCCTGATATAATAATGTATTTATACTAAGGTAAACAATATGGTGATTCCTGTCAAACGTGGGCGCTTCTTAATTTATAAGAGTTTCACCTCTTCTTCATCTAAAACTAAATAAAGTGTGAGCACATGCCATGGCCCATGGGCATCATGATCATGGTATCAATGATCTGATCATACGCCCCACCAATATATACAGGGCAGGGTAGAGCAGGGGTGGCATTACCTTTATAAGTAAGCGTCACCCAGAGCAGAATAGCCGGGTATTTTTATTGATACTTGTATAAAATACTAGTAAAAGTATTCATAGTAGCCAGGTAGAACAGTCAAAGTAGCAGGGAGAAATCCCCGTCTTCCGCCTCTTAATGACACCCCTGGTAGAGTCGTCATTTGAGGAGTGGAGACTTGCTTTAGTGACACGGGGATATGGAAAAAATAAACGCGCAATAAAGGGAACACTGCCTGGAACACCACCAGGAACACCCCCACCCGTAATTAATAGAACCCAGATAGTTAGAATATGTCTGTGAACATTCCTTAAACAGGTCTAGAATATGTCTGTGAAAATTCCTTAAACAGGTCTTAACGTTATAATGATATATTTAAATACATAGATTTAAAACTGAAAATAAAAAGTAGAAGTTATTTATACATGTGGATTAACCTAGAAAGTGACAGTGAAGTTATTAATAATATGTGTGGATTAACGCTGAAAGTCAGTGACGGTGAAATCATTTGTACAGACGGAATTACGCTGAAAGAGACAGTGACATGGTTTATCACTGCGACTTGATACTAAAAGGGATGTTGAAATTGTTTATTTAGTGGGATTTACACAAAAAGGGAGTGAAATTATTTATACGTATTGATTTATCCGGAAATTGACAGTGAAGATTCTAAACATGCGGATTTACGCTGAAAGCGACAGTGATGTTGTTATGTGGATTTACACTGAAGGATCAGCAACGTCATTTATATATGTGGATTTTTTTATATATTTTAGGAACATAACCCATACCATCGCAAGCGTGTTTTTTTTTAAATTGAGAAAAAAATGCAGTTAAACATTCATTTCATAATTCTATCTTTGATACTGTTTACAGTAACTAATGTCAACCCATGCATTTAAAAGCGTTCTTATATTTTTATTTTTATTCTTTCGATGGCCTAACATGTGCTAAAAATGACGTAAATCATTCGCCTCTCTCACTGCGAGTTGGAATAAATAAGAAAGCGTGTCCTTTCAGATGGGCAGATGGTATACACTACTATTTCTACCCAGGAAAAAGTGGTGTGCCCCCATCATGGATGATATCTATCATCATATATGGCCTAACATGTGCTAAAAAAGACGTAAATCATTCAAACAACCAGCCAACCGATTTACTGAACCACCAGGTTCATGTTGATGACCCTCATCTTACGGATGTTGCCAGCTATCCGTCAGATGACTCCCATCAGCCAACTCACATCTAAATCATTTCATGCTTAAAGTGGATGTTGCACTATTTTGGAAATAGTTTCATTTAAAAGGGCTTTAAAACCCCTGGAAAAAGCTGAAAATATTATCAAAATATCTTAAAAGATATAGGAGATATGACCTTTTGAAAATGTGCAAAAAGGCTCCAATGGAGGTAGCCATCTTTGAATGATGACATCATCACGCCTTTTTCCATATACGGAAAATAGATAATAAATAGTGTTTAAAGCAAATAAATGTATTATATTATAAACACAAAGTAAAATATGTATACTGTATATGCTCTTTTTACGATTTACATGTATTTGCAGTGAAATTCTTTGTTTTAAATGATATTTATCAATATCAGGGAGTACGTTATAGGGAGGAGAAACGGGCTCGTTTTGCCGATTTATGTTGTCGCGCATGTGTTTCACTACATCCGTGAAAATGACTATTTCCGGTTGTTTCGCGAGTGTGTGAAAAACAGCAAATTCTTATAAATTATTACACTTACAAACTCAATAAAGGTGCTAAATGTAAACATAAGTATTATTTATTTACATTGTGTCCTCTGATACAGAGCGTGTATTTGTTTGCATGTTTAAAAGCACATTTTACCAGACGGTTCCATGTAACAAAGATGGCGCCACTCTGCGCCAAATAAAAAATCGTGACAGTGTATAGCTATTGCAAACGAGATACGAGACTACGGATTATTTAGGCATTAATAATAACAAAAAGTGAATAGTAAACATATTTATCTTTGTAAAGAAGGTAATTTCATGGTGGTGATTATAAGACAAAGCCTAAAAAGAGGTGATGAAAATGTGCCTTTTGAGATATCAGCTAAATTTTTAATTTTATAGAATTAAAAATGGTGTGAAGCTATTGCAAACGAGATACGAAGTATGGGTTATATTAGGCATTAATAATAACAAAAAGTGAATAGTAGACATATTTATCTTTGCCAATAATGTAATTTCGTGATGTTGATTATAACAGAAAGCCGTAAAAAGGGGCTGTAAAAACTGCCTAATTTGAGATGTTGGCTGAAATTTTAACTTTTCAAATGTAACGCGCTTACGATCGATTTACCTGTATCGATAAAATAGTAAATGGCGGCGTTCTAGCGCGACAACATAAATCGATAAACTAGAGCGTTTATGAACCCATTTCTCCTCCCTATAACGTACTCCCTGTCAATATGCAATAAATGGTAAAACGGCGCGATGACGTCATCAATCCAAGATGGCTGCCTCCGTTTGAGAATTTTTGCACATTTTTAAAAGATCATATCTACTGTATTTTATATGATATTTTGATAATTCTTTCAGCTTTTTCCATGGTTTTTAAAGCCCTGTTAAATTAAGCTAGTTCCAGAATAGTGCAACAAACCCTTTAAATGTTATATTAATTGCATATATAAAATTTTGTATTTATTAGGCACATATTTATATTTGCTTTAAATTATAAGCACAACAAATAGGCGTCAGGGTTGTCATTAGTAGCCAATTGCTGATCGAAATTATCGGTTAAAATGGTGTTATCATCAGTAAGTTTTGCCTTAACTTGTATTTGCAATATGTGAAACTGACTTCGTTGATCCCTCGTCAAATTGTTTGGAATTCAAAATGAATCCCTGTTGCCAGGGCTAAATCTAGTTAAACTACTTTGCTGTGAAATTAGAAACTTCAGTTTAATTTTTTAGTTCATTTGCTCTTAGTACAAACATGTACCACTTCTATGGTGTAATCGGTAAACACGACTACCTTTTTAGGGTAGAAGACCCAGGTTCAAATCCTGGTGGGAGTAAAAATGTGTTTGGAAAAAGAGCTGGATTAAGCATTTCTTTAAGTATTTCTAAATTTTGAATTTATTTCAATGTAATCAAATTCAATTTAAACAATCGAATATCATAAGTTACAGCATGTCTGGAAACGACCACGAGGGAAAAAAGCTATTACTTGACAATGGCCCATTTAGCAATAAAATCTTTCATGAGGCCCTCTTTTCGTCTTTGAAAGCCGTTTCCCTCTTTTGGTTTTGCAATAATGAGCCTCTTATAAAATATTTTACCTAATATTGTAATGCATTGAATGCTCTTAAAGGACAGTGGCCCAGTTAGTAAAATTATCTTCCCTGAGTCCCTCTTTTCAATTCATCATCTTTAAGGCCCTATTATATTACTCTTTGGTCTTAAAATGAAAAACAATGTTATTTTGCTACAATAATAGGTCTTTTTTAAATATGTTTAACATATATTTATAAAAATCTTCCCTGAGGCCTTCTTTTGTCCATACCTGTTCTTCTATGACCTTTGCCCTTTAAATCTTGGTAGCCAAACAGAGACTAATGAGTGGTCGTTTTAGCGCAGGATGAAACCTAACATGTGATGTCGACCAGTTTTCAAGACGTTTACACATCCATAAACTCTTCTAACTACATTATTTTCTTTCACGACTGTTATTATATTTATTAACGGTATCTCATTTTAACCGGGTGTGTCTTTAATTGAAATGTTGAAAAATATTAGCTCCGTCGTTTCACTGGGCGCTTCAAAGAGCTGAGATCAATGCCAAGAATGGAAGTTTATATATTTATGTAAAATATCCCTTTTTAGATATCATACAGTAGCTATTTTCACGTTTTATCTTCATTATTGTGATCTTTAATTTTTCATATTGACGACTGTTCGCATTTAGGCAAAATAAAAAAAAAGTTAAAAAATCAAAAGAAAAAAAAGAGACAAAAAATGTGAAATACGGTATACAAAACGCAAAGTCTTATTATGAAGGACTAGTGCTAGGTTATGGGGTAAAAACAATAATAAATGTATGAATTGACTTGAAACGAATGTTGTTTAACGGCTCATCAACACAGTATAGGACAGGTTATTTAGAGCTGTCCCAGAGAGAGGGGAAGGATACATAGGGATCCGGGAACAGTGCCCTGCTCTTGTTATCAAATAGATTCCTATGGTTCTTTAACGTGCTCGGAGGATAGACAGATACATGGTACTGCCCGGTTTACGTCCCCATCCGACGGACGAGGCTAAGGGAAAGTGTCTTGGTCAAGAACACACCGACGAAACTCAGTGGCGCCACGGAGGATTCCGGGGCCTCCGGTTACAACTCCGCCGCGCTACCGACTGCGCCATGACAGCCCTAAAGAATATATTTTGTTCCACATTTTCAATACATACAGACTTCCTTTACACAGATAATTTTAATATTATAGTATCAAAAATAAACATTGTTTCATGCTACACTGATTTTTTCTCATAGTTAGTTTTTGGAAAGAGAAAAAAACAATAACCCATACTGTGTAATAAATCTGTATATAAATCCATTATTAAAGGACAATGTTTTAGGATAGTTTTAAAGGATTAATATACACAACTTCCAAAATTATTATTTTTCTATAAGAAGGTTGATTAAGGAAGATCAAGATATAAGCAAGGTTATGTTATTTCTAATTAGTAAGCTAAGCTTTGCATGTCCCAGAATGAAAACATTAAGTTTATTTGCTGCAGTTGGATACTGGAAAAATCAACTAAGTAAATTATCTCTATACTCCAGTTCCACAGATAGCAAGGTATTGACTCCACATGGTTTCAAACTTATTCATTTTTAAGTTTTTATATGCGATTAGTTTCTCAACTTTGTACAAAGATATTATATACGTTTTAAAAAGGTTCAGCTGTGGAATTTGACGTTGCATCTTGTTTCGATAAATGTAAAGTTTTGCTTGCATGATGATTTTGCTCAAAACAGTATTAAATTTACTACTTCCAAATAAAAATGTCTGTTTCTGTTAAAGTTACGAATGCTGTATTGCATTTTTCTGTAAGATAAGTTTGAAGTTTTGATCAGAATTCTTTTACTGTTCCACAGTTCCAAAACAGATGTTGGATAGTTTCAGGTGTATTTTTGCAAAAGCTGCACATATCGTTATTAATATTATTCATTTTAGATAAAAGGTAATTTGTTCCAAGTATCCTATGGTTGATTCTAAATTGAACCAAGGTAACTTAGGATCTTTTGTTATTTTATAAGGTAAGGCATATAATCGTTCAAATTCAAAGTTTGGAACGCTAACTACTTCATTTTTTCATTTACTTAATGCTTTGGGATATACATTATGTTTAATCATGATGTCATATATGTTCTCATTTTGTAGAATTAAGGATAGGATTAGTGGACGAATAGGGTTTGGCTGTTACAGGCTAGATGCACAATATTCAGGTTTGCCAAATAATTCCTGACAGCAGTTATAATACCTTCATAATAGTGTTCATTCAATTCTATGTATGAATAAAGATTTCCATTTTTGTTTAAAATGTCATTGATAAAAGTTATTCCTCCGGTAAACCATCTTTTGTAAAACACACTAGAGCCTCCGATTGAAATTGAAACATTTTAAAAATGTTTGATGCTTCTAGAAAAGCCTGATATAGACCTTATGAAACAAAAACATTTGATGTAATCATTGATCACATAGTAATAGTGTTAAATAAACTATTTTCATATTGTTTATATTAAATATATGATATCGGGAATGTTTTCACTAGATGATATATGTATAAGATCTATATCTTGCAATAAATTAACCCTCATGTCAAAGGTGTACCCTAATGTCTGTGGATTGGAGAAAAATATATATACTTGCAGACCATATAAGCGTAATTTAACAATATATCAAGTACCATGAGTCATATCTTTCTTTATTTAGAGTTTTATTAATTGATTTACTGATACAATATCAAGTTCATATATGCATGCAGCTGACACATCAATCTAGACTGACAAAATGGTAAACAATCACTCCCAGAATATGATATATTCATAATACCAGTGTCTCTTCCTCTTTGCCTTCAATTCAATCGTAATATTAAAGTATATATTTGGAAAACTCAACAAATGCTTCCAAACTATCAGTCATTATATAGATAGAAATGTTTGGGACCGAACGAACTGTTTGGGGCCGAAACGTCTTGATTTCAACTACACATATTTGGGGATTTATTTTGTTAAAAAGTATAATTTATCGGTCATAGCGATAAAATATCAAGAAATTGATCAAAATCACTCACAAATCTGCAATATTTTCACCAATACAACATTAGATAGAAGAGCACTATTTTGCGGAGAGCTACAATCGAAACCCGAACCAAATGCTGCATTTTGATGCAAAAAACCATTGAGCGGCAACCAATACTATCCGAGCCACTATTCCCGAGTACGGAAATTGGCCACTGACGGAAAATGCCGAGCAATGTTCCGTACTTCGAAATATCTTCCACAGTTGAATTGAATTGAATTGAATTTTATAGTCGCACCAACAGCTACGGTCATATGGCGACTTTCCAGCTTCCATTGGTGGAGGAAGACCCCAGGTGCCCCTCCGGGCAATTTTCGTGCACGGGCGGGCACCTGGGTAGAACCACCGACGTTCCGCAAGCCAGCTGGATAGCTTCCTCACATAAAGATTCCTAGGCCCCTGAGGGATCGAACCTACAGCGGTGAGGGGCAAGTGATTTCAAGTCAGAGACGTTAACCACTCGGCCACGGACGCCCCGTCTTCCACAGTAGAACAAACGAGTAGATATAGCTTTTCTATTCCCAGTATTTCATATACAAATCACAGACAAATATGTAATATTACGGCATTACGCATTAGTGTACTGTTTTATATTACGTATCATGAATACAGTAGCATAGCACATATATTGTAATACTGATATCTGCATGTTAAATGGCTATTATTATATAATCAAACGGTTTACCTCTCTCACGTCCTCGTGGGATAATAAGTAAATATAAAATAGCTAATTAAACGACACTTTTAGCAATCCTGACTCTCTATCCAAGTTACGCAGTCGGTAAAACTAGGAAATATTCTTGGTTGTTTACAAGACCATTTGCGGAAGTTAAAAACCTTAATATAACGTAAACATGATTTGTTAGGAAATATAATACCAATGTTAACGCTTGATCGCTTCTGTTTGCGCAGTATAATGGTATATGGCATACACATTGTAAAACGTTATTTGATACGGATCACAATCAGTTATTTTGGGATGCGTCAGTGTTAGTTCTGTGTCAGGGGTTAAGGTTAGTTATATGGTTAGGGTTAGTTAAAAAAAAAAAATAAGAATTATGTCCCATTATATGTAATTCCACTAAAATTGAATTGAAAAAGGGGGAAAAATAACTTTAATAATCCTCAATATTTTACATGCAACTTCCAGTTTAATATGTTTATACTGTTATCTAGTGAGCGCTACACTTGAAAAATAAATAGATAAAAATGTGTATTATTCCATACTAAGCTCATGTCATAATTAAAGTCGTGTGAGTATTGATTAATTCACATATTTATCACGTGTGTAGTTGTTATTCATGGGTAACACTGTCTAGATAAGAATGTTAACATATTAAAATGAGTTTACATTCTCCCTCCCTTGAGGAAAATGACTCCTGTCATTTACAGCGTGCTTGTTCCTTCTTAAAAACAAGTAACAATAACATATGCTATAAAATCATATCTTTAAAACCTCTCTACAGTATATATCATAATTTAAACAGTATCTGGTTCCTGCAAAACAGAATAGTATTACTTGTTACATTTAAACAGCATATTTACAAGCTCATTCACATGATGTGCATCTGTAATAAAAGTTTAATATTAGAGTATATACTGCGGTATAACAAAAGTACCCACTTAGCTACGCATGTTCCGGCAGGGGCGTAGCTTCCTATAGGCCGTGTAGGCCGCGGTCTACACTTTTTCTGAGAAATCGAAAAAATAAAAATGTAAAAAATGCAATAAAAATCGGAGGCTTAGAGGGGTAAGGGGCTAAATTATAAAATCGCAACAAAATATACTCAAATATGATCCAGAGATAACCGATGTGTAAAAAGTAAGGATATTGATGCTCTTATAGACATATTCACCGGTACGAAATATACGCCAAAACGCACCTCCGACAGTCTAGCTGGAAAAACAAATCAGAGCGGACCCCTCTAGAACTCGGCCTACACATCATATTCAGCCAAGCTACGTCCCTGTCCGGCATTTACTTTACTGTGTGCTAACCACAGAAAACAAAACAGTTAAAACCAACTTAATCATGTCGCATGAATAGGTATTAGAACCGTAATAATGCTCACAAACATGATTAAATAATATAAAATATCTGAATATTTCACTATACATTTCAAACAAACACTTCCCCAACATCTAATGTTGCGATCTGACGTACCTTGGGATAGCCCTATGCGTCTCACACAACAATTAATTTTCCATAGGGTCCCATTGTAATGTTTTTGTTCGTGGCATAGAGATAAACAGATTTTACAACATGTAGTTATGCTTAAATTCTTCATTGATCCAATATCTGCAATTTAAAACACATTTAACATATATTTACCAGATTGAACTGTTTTTAATTTCATGTTTGCGTGACACCTATCAAAATTTAGACAAAAATACAACCCGCTGGTGGTTAGCCACATGATGTGTAAAATAAGGCAGAATTAGCTAGAAATCTTATATCAACATGCATGTTTCTGTGATCTCTTCCTAATATGCTGTAGATTTAGAACCTGGTAAAGATAAATCAATGTATCCTGTAAAATGTAGAAAAGCGAACTTGTTTTTTTATCTACTTCCTTCATCTGTAGGGCACGAGTATTCAAGGGAGATAATAGTGGTGTGAGTCCCAACTAAGTATCAGAGTCGTGTCGATCCGCTGCAATAGGGCTAAGTACCCTTGACAATTCCGGAACAATGTGTTTACCCTCGGTCTTGTCATGGTTTGTCCTACGCTGAGGAATAATATATGGACATGAATATTCACTCGGCGAGGAACTATCACTATCGGAGCTATAGTTTCAGATAGTGGTTTCGAGGACCTGCTCCGAGTGTGGAACCGGCTTTCTAGGCAAAGACTTTTGTCTGGGTATATCCACTGCACTGGACAGTCAATGGGAATAGAATTAAAGGGCAATAGCATATTGCGATGGAGCATCCGGGAATATGCACCTTATACACAGGTGTATCACTATTTGTCCCCGATCTCAAGCTTGGATTCTGTAATCTTTCTGTCGAACCTCTCGTTGTTCTGAGCGGCATTTTTCGCAGCTTCACCAGCTGCAGCTTGGTACGCATATTTCATACGCCCTTGCATTTTTTGAACGTAGGAAGTGCGGTCTACATCACCATCGGCTGTCGTATCAATACCTAAATAGGCATCAACAGATAGCCTTGGGTGCCACCCAAACATAAGAAAATGTGATGTATATCCGGTGCCTCACTCTTGGTAGAATTATATGCCTGCACGAGTGTGGCAACATAGGATCGCCAGTCACAATTCTTATCTGCTTCCAGTGTCCCCAACATTCTAAGGGTCTGATTAAACCGTTGCGTTGAATCATTGCCCATTGGATAGTACGGCGTAGTCCTGGTCTTTTTGACCTTGGCAATTTTGCTCTTTGAGAAGCTTAGTTTCAATTGCGACCTTGATCGCTATGAAGGCGTTCAGGAAAACTGTTATATACTATGAAGTTTTCATAAAGGGCCTTCACAGTAGTTTGTACGGTTTGGTTACGGCAAGGAATTGATTGCGCGTAACGAGTAAAATGATATGTTATGATTAAAATATGTTCTTACCCCATCCCAACCCCAAACGCCTTGGAACGTTCAAGTGACAAAAAGTCTATGCATACTAGTTTCATATGTTTAGTGGTAAGAATCGGCACAAGTTTAGCAACAGGCTTAATCGGTTTTTCCTCCTTATACACCGCCAACAGTTTTCGACTTGACTGAACACGTCTTTTTCAAGACCTGGCCAGTAAAATCGTTGCTTTGCCAGCGACAAAGTCTTCTCATTGCCTCGATGACATGACATACCTCATCGTGAATGCCTTTGAGAGCTATACGCCGAAATGTTTCTGGCAGTACCAATTGCCTGACAAGTTGTACCATCAAGAGTTGCGATTCTGTACAAGATACCTTTCTGAACTTGCAATCGAGATCACTCTCTAAGGTATCTCTGCACAGCCACATCTCTGGATTTTCTCCCCTCTTGGGTGAAAATCGTTACTCATAAGGTCAATCAATCTAGCAATAGTCTTGTCAGAACTCTGCTCCTTTTGCCAATCAACTTGCTTAAAGTTATCAGAGGGGAACAACTCCTCTTCGGCCGTATGAGGAATGCATCCCTTCGATATACTCGCTGTGGCTTTCTGGATAAAGCGTCGGCGTCGACAATGAGCCGACCGGGGCGTTAATCCAGTTTAAAATTGTAACTAGATGTACGCTGTTACCCTGAGTACATGCATAGAGTTTTGCTTTGTAAGCACATACGTAAGTGGTGTATTATCCGTCACAACGACAAAACTTGAACAATATAAGAACTCATGGAATGTGTCGCTGACAGCCCACTTAAACGATGCGCTGGATAATTTCGTTCGCTAGGTCTCAAACCATGACTAGCATAAGCAATCACTCTCTCTACGGTTTTTGATACAATACTCTACCAAGTCCCAGGCTACAAGCATCTGTGTGAAGTATGAAAGGCAAGCTATAGTCCGCATAGGCAAGAATTTGAGGCTCCGTCAGTTTGGACTTAACGGTTTCAAAAGAAATCTGCTGGGCTTCACCCCATACCCAAGGCGTGTTTTTTTTTTGAGAGATTTCTTATCCCGTTTAGAAACTTTGTTGGTACCATGGCCTTGCAAAATATAATGTAACGGTTTAACTAACCGCGAATAATCTTTTATAAATCGCCGGTAGTAACCAACAAAGCTCAAAACCTGACGCAGTTCCTTTATATTCTTTGGAGCTGACCAATGTTTAACTGCAGAGAGTGTTTCGGGGTATGTTTGAATTCCTTGCTCAGAAACTACATGGCCAATATATGTCACGGATGTTTTAAACAGTTCACACTTGGAAGCTTTTAATTTCAAGTTATGCTGAGCAAGTCTTGCAAACATCGCCTCTAACCTCTCTGTAGGTTCTTCAAACGTATTCGAAAATATCAGGATACCATCGAGAAAGATAAGACACTCTCTGAGATGCATGTCACCCATACAAGGCCAATACGTATACAGTTAAACTCGTAAAAACCCAGCGTACCTACGGAAAACACGTTCTTACCCTTATCTTCCTCTGCGAATGCAACCTGCCAGTACCCAGACCTTAAGTCGAGTTTTGAAAAGTATTTGTTCCCACTCAGCGAGTCGACAACTTCATCAAACCGCGGTAACATGTATGCATCTTTTCGAGTTTTTGAATTTAGTTGTTTATGATCTATACACAAACGTAGAGAACCATCTTTCTTTCGAACTAAGACAACATTGGAAAACTACGGGTTTTCTGACTCCCTGATGACCCCAACCTCAAGCATTTCCATTATATGCTGTTTAACCTCTTCGTACATATTGGGAGGTATTCTACGATAGGGTTGTTTAAAAGGGACACTATCTTCAAGAACAATCGTATGTTCTACTATGTCGGTATACTCGATATAGAAAGAATCTTGGGAGAACACGTGTTTCCAATGCCGTAATATCTGACGCACTCTCAGTATGTGTTCCTGCGTTAGATGTGATATGTCTATACTAACACCAAGATCATCTCCTGGTGACCTTGTTTCACTATTTTAAAAATCCATTGGTTGTGACGTTAAATTTTCAACAACCTTGACTGCATTAATATGGTATAACACTGCTTTGGATTTTATAACTATTGGCTTAGCAGACGTGTTGCATATTTTTACTGGTGTTTTGGCTGAGGCGTCACAGCCTTCGGTAACCACATTATCTATATTGGGGGCCTAACTTCCAGGCCCTACCATTGATAACTGCAGTTTCATATGGGGCAATGGTAAATGTTTTTTATTGTTGGTCTTTACAGTATATGACCTACACTTAATATTGTCAATTGCAGTTTTCCATATATCAGGGATATGCATATCGTCATCTGTGCCTGTATCTCTACACAATCTTATCAAGTTTGTACCAACAATAACAGGACAGGTTTCGTTAAAATCGGTATCCCGGACAACTAATATTGGGACATCATAGGTAACATTGGACATAAAAGGTGCCGATATAGAACATTCTATATATCCCATGTACTTGAGACTAGAGCCATCAGCAACAGAAAGTTGTAAACCTAACTTATCAATGTTGCATAGATTCGGTTTATCTTTAAGCGCGTTAAACCCCGACTCCGATATCTTCGTTACCATAGAACCACTATCTATATGTGCTTCTAGGGATTGACCCAAGTTAAGGCCATTGTCAACTTTATTCCCGGCTCCTGTAAGGTCATTAACAGAAGCCGTTAAGCATTTTGATTATTCTGACCTTGTGAACCCCCTTGTCCTCTTCCGCTCTTCTTCCGGTTAAGGTCAGTATTCTCGATAGAGAATGTACATATGATCTGTGATGGGAGTGAGACAGCCGCCTCCTTTTCCTTCTTCCGCTATATCCCCTATTTCGCGGGTTTCCTTCCCCTATAAGATCCTCCTCTACCCCTATTAGTGTACCCTTGCTCAGCTGGGCTAGAACTGTAACCAGTTTGGGGTGGGATTTCAGCAGGTCTTGCATCAAGTTTCTTCAAGATTCGATCAAACTTATCGTCGATCATGGCATCAAGTCTCCTTCCCAGTGCCTATATTATACCAACAAGTTTGTTTAATTGATCTTGCATGGTGGGGTCAGCCATATCTGCCTGCTATTGCGCCTTTTTCGGGATTGGGGTGTTCCCTTGTGTAATTTCTCTATCAAAAATTCTGATTTCCGCAATAACTGTTCATAATTTGTCAATGTATCATATTTATGACGGGTTTGGGATTTTAACTTCTCAGAATGGAGTGAGATCCAAAACTTACGCCTTAACAATTCATTCTTGGCCTCACGGGACAGGTAATCATGTTCAATTGCCGTCTGCAGAAGCTTCTCCAGACGACACCCAAAGGCCGTGACCGACTCTTCTCTCTTTGAGAAGGGTTAAAAAAAAATCTTGCATTACCATGCCCTTGGTTGAAACATTCCAAATATCGTATCTAATTTGGCCAGGACCTCAGGAGAGAAACATAATTTAAAAATAAACATACCGGCAAATCATGCCTAACTCCCGTCCATTCCTATGAAGGATCTTGGGCATAATGCAATTTGACGTCGTTGTACACGTTTTCATTTATCCTCGCCGTTGGCAACTTTGCCTTTTGGCGAGCGTTTCAAAAGAAGATTATGTAGAGAGTCCCATCCAGTAGTAGATGCCACATCCCTCGTCCAAAGAGGTTTCCTGTAGAACTGCAGAAGTAGAGTTGATAGTGAAGAGAACCAATGTTGACAGTCTGTAGAAGATTAAATTCTCGAAGAAAATTAATTGTAGAAGTTGAAGATTTCGACCAATGGGATGACTACAAAGATGGTATGTAGGTCAATCCCATTTCCGGCTCGAAAGATGTTTAGAAACACTCCGCCAATCAGAAGGCTCCACGCGTCTTTAGAAGAATCCCATGTAGATCGATCCAGCTGTTCCTTTCTGTTGGTACTGGCTCCTCCGTTGTACTCACTGATATACATGATATTTATATCAGAGAGTATCTCGCAGGGTTAATCCAACTTCGGTATCCATGGTGGGTTATAGTGAGTAATCGTGTTCCATCGTAGGCTGCCTCTTGTCATCATATGCGGGGACTCGCAGTGACCAGGGGCATCTCGCTGTTAAAACGTCAGTCTTCAGTAGAAGCTTTCAATCGTCCATCTTTAGGGCCACTTTAAAAACAGGCTAAAAAATATGTCCAAACCTCCCCGCGGCTTTGCTACACTGTACAGTGCAATTGTACAGTTGTATAGTTGAGCTATCTAATGCACATATAATACGTTGAGTACAACATTTACATAATTTATAATTTTACTTAGAACATTGCTAGTGATAGAGGATTTTCGAAACTATTCACTACTTTATATGTTTCCGGTTTGGGCTTTACGTTTCATGCTACAAATTTAGATACATAGTATTAATATAGTTACTTCTGATAGAGTGTAGAGTTTGTAGTGTTAATAATTTCGAGACTGAACTTCGCTTCGAATTTCGTTTTCAAAATAAATAAATATATATATATTCAAAACGTTGGTAAAACGTTTTCCCATACACTTCCGGTTTCTTGATAAGTTAGTTAAATATAGGGCATCAGGTGATCAGGGTACGATGACATTTAGTTTTGCCAGTTCATTTTATACGGTGTAGAGGATACTTACACAAGGATATAGGGTGCATATAGTCTAGTTAATATGAACTTTTACCCAGGACTAATTGCAACAGAAAATGTTATGATTGTTTCTGAATGTATAGACATAGTTTGATCTCAAATAGAAAATAGAACAAAATCGAAGCACTTATAGTTGGTTAATTTTGTAAATTAAATTTCGTCTAAAGGACATGTCCGAATACTATACAACTTGTATACTTTCGTTTTGTTTGATTGATTGATTGAATTGGATTTTATAGTCGCACCAACAGTTAAAGTCATATGGCGACTTTCCAGCTTCCACTGGTGGAGGAAGACCCCAGGTGCCCCTCCGGGCCATTTTCGTGCACGGGCGGGCACCTGGGTAGAACCACCGACGTTCCGCAAGCCAGCTGGATAGCTTCCTCACATCTTTCGTTTTGTAAGTATAAATATATATCAATCTGATGAACATGTATATGATGTCTATCTGTTTTCAATCAATGAACTTAGTTTAGAACATATTTAAACGACACTCTGGGTCAAATTAGAATTAATTTACGAATCTTATAACACACGTATATATTAATTAAAGAGTCTTTTCTTTAGAATATGTCTACAATACATTGGTCTTTGATTATTGCGAAATATTATTGTGAAACTGAAGATATATAACGCAATGGTTACATTTATTTAAACACAAAATACGCTTTAAAATTGCATGTTGTTTAATTGCTCATCAACACAATAAAGGTTATTTAGAGCCGCCCCAAAGAGAGGGAAAAATACATAGGAATCCTGAATATATTTCTATTGTTCTTTAACATGCTATAAAACAAAAAGACTTAGCGGAGAAGCCATATCAAGAGCCATGCGTATGCACTTAAGTGTCACTGTGGGGTAATTATTAGCACCTCGGTTTTTGCCACTGACCGTTCCAAGGCGGTAGCCCTAGTGTCAACCCTTTTGGTGTTTGTGACGTCATATACCTTTGTTGACATCGCCATTCATGTTTGTCCTTTTGCGGGTTTTTTGGGGTTATCGTGAAAGCTGCATTTCCTGTCCGACCTTTATACTTATTTTAGTAATCCAGAGGTCGTGCGTTCTATCCCAACCTGGACCGAATTTGGATTAATTTTCTAAATACTTGAAAAAGAACTTCATCCCTGACCAGTTTTTCGCATGAGATTTAAAACCGAGGTCTGCTCACTAGAATGCCCAGTGCAATACAGCGAGGATTAATAAATGCACATGGGCACTTGCTTGTAAAAGCCTTTCTCAATTCAATTAGAATGTTCAGTATATATGACGTTCCGCTACCAATTCAAATGCTTGAAATGAAATCTGAGATGGAACCTTAGACTAGCATGTCAACAGAATGTTTTGATGAATCTATCAGATATAAATCATGAGACTGAACCGCGAAGTCAAGAAGCAAACAAGTCGATCAATCTTTTGTTTGGACTTTTAGAAGGAAGTGAAGGTAGTGAAGATGTCCGATCACTCTAAGTTTATGATCAGGTGAATGCCAAACTGAACCAGAATAAATCGTCTATAACCTCAAAATTCTGGCTACAATATCTGGACGTGGTGCAAGGATTACGTACATTTATTAAAGCAGAGCTCATTGGCAATCGATCCCTTTATCTCTAATCTATGTCAAGAATGTTGCCATATTTTGCGGCTCTGGTCAATCTCTACATAAAGGCTGGATATTCATACTTTCAAAATTATAAAATGACTATCACGAAATGTACACACATTTTATGGAAGGTTTTCGTGTAGTGCGTGTAAGTGATCGTTATTGGGCAGTTCTGTCGACCGATCTCGTGATAAAGCAAATGCTCATGAGCAAATACGTGGGTGGCCTAACAAGGGGAAGGGTAATGGCAGAACTACAAAGGTCCGTCTGACTTCTCTGAACTTGGACAGCTTGAGCAGGAACATGTACCAATGAAGATATGCAGAAATTCACTAGTGTGACCTTCACTTTGAGTGAACAGCAAAAAAAGACCAGTAAGTCAAGAAAACACAGGAATAATATTGATATGAAAACATATATGCGAAGATGTCGTAGCAAGAACGCCCTTCAATGGATATGATACTAAGCATTTCAAGCGGAGTAACAGAAGACAACATTTTAAATGTCTTTCTTATAGGCGTGAGAGATGTTGCATCTTATAATTACCTCTCATGTACAGACTCAATTCAACCGCGTCTGTTAATTTTCTCTCTTGTTTGTGTTTGTTGCTTCCAAGGGATCACCTTTTCAGTATATATTGATATTCACACTAGCGTTTGTAAAGTGCTGTGTGGCGGCCATAAAAGGTCGCCCTGACTACAAATATGTAGTATTATTATTTACTGGTCCCTTGGGATCATCAATCCCATTCTGTGTTGCTTTAAAGTAGAATATCGCTTAAGCCGGTGCTACGAGGTGTGAGAGGTGTTACATCGTATTATTACCTCTCAGGAACAGACTAAATAAAACCGAGTCTGCAACTTTTCTCTCTTTGTGTTTGCTGCTTCCAAGGGATCACCTTTTCAGTATTTATAAGGATATTTGACAAAAAGTTATCAACTATGTCTGGGAAAGGGTGTTTGCGTGCTCAATCAAGACAATGTTCAGGCCGCCACTCTTGACACAAAGGTATCTGTAAAAATATATGTGAAGTACATTCAGCTGATCCACAGTTTTTGTTTCAACTTCGTGTGTATGCCGCAAGAGACAGGATAAGTCGAGGAGAGCTAGCTTCCCTGTATAAGTTATGCATGCATCCACCATTTCCACATGTTACAGACGGTTTGATTCGGGTTGCAAATAAACCTCAAATTACTAAGGCAATGTTCAACTTTGTTGGCAAGCTAGCAATTACGGGAGGTACCCATCAATCAAAGTATGTCTTAGATGGTGGGTCGCTTCTTCAGAGAATACCATAGATTCGCGGTTTAAAGAAAGATAAAAATATCGGACAGGGAAAGCAGCATTCAAGGACGACAGTCAACCACAAAACACAAAAACAAACACGTAAACAGACAAACTAGAAGGCAAAAGCAATAAAAAATGCAAACGACATCACAAACACAAAATGTTTGACAATAGGGCTAACGCCTTGAAACGGTCTCTGGCAACAAAGGCCACTAGGGGTTTAAACCGGTTCTAGGATGCACCGAACCTCACACTTACCCTACTGTCATCTCTTTGTTAAACTTGTTAAGAAGTTTATCAAAAGAGGTTATGACCCTATAGTAAGAAAGTGATCATGACCAAGAATCATACGAAGTTTATAAATCGCATCACCATAGAAGTCAGGTTGTGATAGTCCTTGTCGCAGAAGAGTCCTTAATTTACTTTTATATTCGGAAAGAAGATCAGGGTTACGATAATAAAATGTTGCAAAGGTTTTACGAAGTTTATGGTAACGGTAACCCTGATTGAGTAGCTTTTTAGATATACAAAGATTACGAATATTAAAGTCCTCAACTCGAGTACAAGCTCTTGAAAAACGAATAAGTTGAGACACATACACCCCATAAGAAGTTGCTCGGGGAACATCCCCATCCAACATATCAAACGATTATAGGTTCTTTAATGATAAGAATTTTGGAAAGCATGTTGTACTGGTAGTTGTGTTTGATGGAGATCCGGACTTTTTATCAACACAACATACTGCACATTTGCGAAGAAACACGGATATTGTTGGAATTACTGTGAATTTCACAGCAAATATAACATGCTCATTGTAACAACAGCTGTAGAGTGTGCAGTAGAACAACAAACCATTGTGATGGTGATGATACAGATATTCTAGACTGCAAAGGTCAAAGCAAAACCAAACAAAAATTCTAAAAATAAAAATAAATTTCCAGAAGTTTGCCGTCAGTGATAATTATATTAGTCACTAAAACAAAACTTCCACTCACATCTAACAACCACAGATTCAGGTTTGGAAAGGGAATACTGATTTCGATCCTCAAGAGCGAGGATGAACGATTTCAAAGGTGGAAACTTAGTATTGCAAACAGAAAAGGAAACACCAGCTCCTGACAAACTCTTGCAGGTTATCATATGCAAGTGCATAACTGACTGTCATACTAGTCGTTGTACATGCAAAAGACATGGGTTGGATTGTTCAACAATGTGTGATGAATGTAGAGGAATCATTTGTCTGAATGCTGAAATCCAGATAGAAGCTTCTGAATATGAATAACTATATAATATAATAATAATATTATTTAACACATATGGATATGAATTTCTTCTGTACAATGAAACATATGCAAAAAACATATTCAGATGAATGGGATACTGGTTTTAGCTTGAGATGTGTAGACATTTATACAGAAAGGAGTTTACCAGATCTTTATATAGGGACAGCGAACTCAACTGTGGCTTTTATTATGATACTGCATAATTATGGATGGATATAAATAGTACATCATGTCGGTAAATATAAATAATTATTTAAAAATTGAGACTTTTTAGGACAAAAAACATTGTAGAATGCATTTAAACAATATGATAAGTTAAATTAGGATATCTGTAGGGTTACACTTTTTTTGCGGTGGGTGGGGTTTTAATTAAGGCCGCAGCCTCTGGCGGTGCTGTGTGGTCCCCACGGCATATTACACGGGATCGCCCACTAAAAGCAAAACAGGATGATCCTGAGATCATATCTATATGGTCTCAAAACTTACAGACCCCGAGTTGGGACATGGACACCCCCGCCCCTCCCTCCCCACATAAAGATACTCCTGCTTCTTTTTTATCCCCACCCACGGTAAAACCACCCCCACCAGTCTCCAACGATCCGAAGTCGTCGGTTAAATCCCGACTTACATATGCTAATATATAGTTTTTACAACTATTGATATTAAGAGTCACATTCCCACTAGCTCTCTTAAAAATAACCCAGGCCCCTGTGTTAAACGGGAATACGTTTACTGTGGATCAACGCCCACCCCCCCCCCCACCCCCCCCCCCCACCACCACCACCACCCCTCCCACACCCCATAAAATAGACATTATTCAGTCTTCATACAAAGACAATATATTCTATAGGAAACAAGGGGGACAGATCCACAGACTAAATAAGCAAGTGCTCCCACCATCTATTTCAATCCCACAGACCCCAATGATACCCTTTAGTATTTCCGCTACTACATCCCCTATTTTAATTATAGACGAAACAATAATCGAACAATCTATCTCCCCTAATAGCCAATCGCGGAATCCAATCGAAATCCCACCAAGGCCTCAAAAACAAAAGTTGATTACTCCATCTAACACCCCGGAACGAAAAATTAAACAATCTACACCAAACTCTTCTGATTGTTCATTGGGCACTTCAAAAACTATTAGCGACTGCAGCATGTTCAATGTAACCCAAAACACATCCATTTTGACTGAAGATAATTCCTTCAACTTCTCATCAACAACGGAAAAAAGCTTAGAGCAGATTTCAATTCGATGAAACTCCCACTATTAGTACCCCGATTAAAAATAGACGTATATTTTTATACAACTCGTCTCAAACCACTCCAGTAAAAGTCCAAGTACCAAACAATACTATTCCTATAATTACCAACATGGAAATACTTACAAAATTAACGATTAGATTGATAAACGAAAAATCTAGACCTACTGGCCCGTTGTTAATCAATCACATACATAGGGAGATCCTCAAGGGCATAGTGGGTCCTAGGTGTATTGACCAACCTCCTTCCCACACCCCACCCCTTCCTGGCCCCATACTTCCCCCAGAAAATTTGATATTGAATAAGCATAAGCCACAACATTTTACTAGCAAATATAATAGCAAGATAAACCTAAAGAAAACACCGAGGAAAACTCAAGGAGCCCTTAAAGGAACTAAAACTCCACGTAAACCAACTCATTCCTCGGTGGCAACTAAACGACAAAATTCAAATCTTAAAAAGGGTATAAATAATTTCTTTTCGAAGTGATTACATCTGTGAACATTATATCTTTTAATGCCGGAGGCTTAACCCATATAAAACACTCTGAGATTAAAGTATTCCTGGACCTTATTCCCGAAGTTGATATTCTTTGTATTCAGGAAACCAAATTTAATAAAAAGACATTCAAATCTATTCCCGGTTTTAAACATGAATTTAAATTTTATGATAATAATAGAGCAAGTGATACCTATACGTGTGGAGGGTTGGCCGTCTACTTTAAAAATTATATTAATTATGAAAAGATTGAAATTTTAGATCCGAAAGATACAGATGGTTTTACAGCTATTGAAGCACAATTATTTAAAATCTACTTTCAAGATTTTACTTTTATTCTGTCAAATTTATACGCACGTAATTGTGATTATCAATCTCTTAAAACAATATATGATGTTATTCTACCTTTAAAGGTAAAGAATATTCTTCTTTCAGGCGATTTTAACGCCCATCACTTTGCATGGGGCTCAGACAAAATTATAAAACAAGGAAAAGCAATAGTCAAATGGTTGGATGAGTTCGATCTAGTCCTCCTGAATGACGGCTCCCCCACACGTCTTGATACACAAAATGGTAACCTTACTTGCATTGATCTCTCAGTTACTTCCTGATCTTTAGTACAAAAAACACACTGGACAGTATTACCGGATAACTGGTGTTCTGACCATTTTCCTATACATATGACAATACAACTAAGTTCTTCTTAAATTAATCAAGAAAGTTACAATCAAAACAAGTTCAATTTCAATAAGGCCGACTGGGATCTTTTTAATATATTATGCAAAGATATTAATCTAGATAATATACAATCTGATGATATCAACAATTTTAACAACAAGTCTTAAGATAGTCTTCTTAATATTATGCATGAAAGTATTCCAACATATAATAAAAACCCAAAAAAGAAAAATGTCCCATGGTGGAATTCAGAATGCAAAGCAGCAGTTGAAAATAGAAAATATCTTCTGAATAAACTCAAAAAAGACGCCTCTGAAATAAATCTATTAAATTATAAAAAGGCGGAACAGGAAGCTAAAACAGTTATATCCCAAGCCAAGAAAAATAACTGGGAAACATTCATTAATACTTGTTCATTAAAACAAAACAATTCAAAAACATTTTGGGATAAAATAAATAAAATACGTGGCAACTCTTTTTCCAGCATTCCCCTTCTTAAAACAAAATTCAGTAATGCCACAACTAACAAAGATAAAGCTAATTTACTAGCTAAACACTTTGCCAAAGTTTCAAGCAAAGAAAATCTTTCTTTCAGAGGCAACGATCAATTATCAGACGGTCTTTGAAACCGATTTTAACAATAAAATAAATAATAATAGAATTAAAGATGACGATTCCACCTTAAATATACCATTTACTCTAATGGAACTAAAAGATGCAATTGCTAGCAGGAAAAATTCAGCCGTGGGACCCGATAAACTCTCATACCAACTATTCAAACATATGCCGGATTCTACTTTAAATATTTGGCTTACTCTATATAATAAAATATGGTCTTCTAATAACTATCCTGAATCCTGGAGACTGTCCTGTGTTATTCCAATACATAAACCTAATAAAAAAACCAACGACCCACAATCTTTCCGACCCATCAGTTTAACATCCCATCCAAGTAAACTAATGGAATTTATTATGGGTAGCCATAGCCGTCAAAATGTGGATATTTACAAACCATTCAATGACAGGCCATTTAATTCAGCATGAAGTCATTTGATGACGTACATATTGATGCGATGCGACGTGTTAACTCGGTTCATTCGTTACAAAGAGAATTGATACGGTTCAAAGTGAAATGATATGGTGCAAAATTTCAAACCATACGACGCAAAGTCATTTGATGACGTACATATTGATTCGATGCGACGTGTAAACTCGGTTCATTCGATACAAAGTGAATTGATATGGTTCAAAGTGAAATGATACGGTATAAACTCGGTTCATTCGTTACAAAGTGAATTGATACGGTTCGAAGTGAAATGATATGGTGTAAAATTTCAACCCATACGACGCAAAGTCAATTGATGACGTACATATTGATTCGATGCGAGGCAAACGCAATCCGTTCGACAGAAACTGATTTCATTACGTGCAAAGTGAAACGGTGCGACATCTGGCGGCGATATTTGCCACATCAATTGCATGGTTATTTCCCCTACATAATATATGATAAATCAATGTACTAAAGTACTGAGAATGCAAGGTTTGATAGGAAAGACTATGGATATTTGCACGATCAAATTTCCATAAATATTACATAGTTTTAGCCAACTTGGCGATCTTTGGCGACCTACTAAAATCTTAGAGGGTCAATCCATTCCAAATATATTGTGATCAATTGTCATTAAACTGTTTCAAATATAGACATGAATTATTGTTTTATGAAATTGCTGATGGATTCAATTCTTCTTTCCACCAATAAATTTGTATTATTATTTTTTAGTAAATACTACAGTAAAGTTTCTTTTCAATCTGTGGGACAGACATAGAGAAGTTGAATCAACGGGTAGTGCCTCTTGTTAAGTTATTTGTCCCTGCAGCAGAAGACGTTTTCTAGGTTACGCCACTGAACTTGGACAAGTTCAAAACCAGTTGCATCAGACTAGACACATCTGAGTTATAGCCTTTGATTTTTTAAACAAGAAATCCGTGGATTCACATGTCTCGCCTAACGGGGGCTGGACTTAAAACGGTCAATGATGCTTAAATGAGGTTGTAAACATTTTAGTAACTAAAAACAATGGAGTTTGCCGTGACATTTAAGTGCATTTGTTTAAAAGTAAAATGCCATTATATTAAAAACAAGAGGCCCAAGAGGGCCTGTGGTTGCTCTACTGGCTAAAACGGCTCTTACATCAAGGGTTTTCAATTCCCATCAGTACTTTTTTTAAAACATTGCAAAAATAACAGGGATAGGATGGCCTTAGATCGCTAAACTGGTAATCATAGGCAATAAGTCTGCTGTGTCTAGTCTGGCATGGGTATTTTTTAAATTGTCCCACTTCTATGAATGAAATTTTATAAAAATGGGGCGGGGTGGTGGGTGGGAGGTTATATTTACATTCTAAACAAATATGGTAAAGATCTGGTAAAGATCAGATAAAAAATGAAGTAACTACAGATTTAACAAAGGAAATACAATATAGCATTTTTCAACAAATCAAGGGCCATAACATGTCGTTACTAACAAGATATAGCTGGTTTTCGAACTTGTCCGAGATTTCATTGATATACTGCGATTTGCACAACTAGACATCATACTGAGTCTTCCTTCCAAATTGTATAGAAAGTTTAGGAGGAGTAGCGCCGACAAGAAATTTAAATGTGAAAGTGCCATAACTCCGTCATAAATCAGCGAACTGGAAAAAAAGCGTGATATGCACAACTAGACATGTTACCGATGCTTCCTGCCAAGTTTCGTCGAAATCCAACAAGGCATTAGGAGGAGTAGAGCCGACAAGAAATTTAAAAGTAAAAATGTCAAGGGGCCATCAAAAATCAACGAACCGAAAAAAAAATGAAATAAAAAAAAAAAAATGAAAAAATATAATTTGTTTTTTAAAAAACAACAACAAAAAAACAACAAAAAACATTTCAAACAATAAATGTATAAATTCACGTTGTAACGAATGAACCGAGTTTACACGTCGCATCGAATCAATATGTACGTCATCAAATGACTTCATGTTGAATTAAATGGCTTGAAAACTTTTTAGAATCTAAGGGTTTAATTAATAAATTTCAGTCAGGATTTAGAAAAGGGCGTAGCACTCAAGATCAGCCAGCCCGTTTACAACATGACATCTTATTTGCTAAAAACAATAGCCGATCTGTTCTAGCCATCTTTCTTGCTCTATAGGCGGCTTTCGATCTAGCCTGGCATGTTGGAATATTATCCAAATTATTTGACCTCGGAATTCGAGGAAACTGTTTTTGTTTTGTCAAGGCCTTTCTCCAGGATAGAAAAATTCAAGTAAACGTTGATGAAGATCTTTCTGAAGAAGAACTATTAGAACGTGGTACTCCACAAGGCCATCAAAAATCAACGAACCGAAAAAAAAATGAAATAAAAAAAAAAAAATGAAAAAATATAATTTGTTTTTTAAAAAACAACAACAAAAAAACAACAAAAAACATTTCAAACAATAAATCAATAAATATATCAAATACAAAAAAAAATAAAAATAAGAAAAATAAATAAAAAAATAAAAAAATATATTTAAAACAAACTTAGACAAAAAAAATACAACAAATAATAAAAAAAAATTATACTAATAATAAAAAAAAAAGGCAAAACATCTGGTAAAGTTTGGTAAAGATCAGATGAAATATGAAAGCCCTGTCGTATTAACGAGGCAAAATATAGCATTTTTTAACTAAATCAAGGGCCATAACTCCGCTGTTACTAGTCCGAACTGGCTGGTTTTCAAACTTTTGCGGGCTTTCATTGATATTAACAATATGTTAAAGTTTTGTAAAGATCGGATGAAAAGTGAAGGCCCTTGGCCAGTAGAGCTAAAAATTATCAGCTCCAGAAAGTAGGTCAAGGCCATAGATGAAATCCATGCATTCAAAAAGACGCACTACAACTATGTCAAAATAGAATATGTTTTCTTCCAAAGATTAAGCTATAAATTAGGATTAAAACATCTAGTGCATAATTATAATTCATGAGAGAGTGATGTAATTGTAATAACTAAAGTTATCTGCCCTTTGCTCGGATGGTGAAGGTCATATCAACATTTGCTTTGTCACGTTGCAATGTACCACTCAAGATACAACTATAAGCACAGTTTTAAAGGTCTTAGTGCATACAGTTTGTGAAAAAGTGACCTAAACGCAAAAGTTAAATGTAACAATTAAGTTATCTGCCCTTTGCTTGGAGGATCAAGGTTACTTTCACATTTGCTTTGTCGAGTTGTGATGTACCACTCAAGATACAACTATAAGCAAAGTTTCAAAGGTCTAGTGCATACAGTTTGTGAAAAAGTGACCTAAATGCAAAAGTTGAACCTAAAAATTATTAAGTTATCTGCCCTTTGCTTGGAGGGTCAAGGTCACTTCCACATTTGCTTTGTCACGTTGCGATGTACCACCCAAGATACAACTACAAGCAAAGTTTGAAAGGTCTAGAGCATACAGTTTGTGAGAAAATGACCTAAACGCAAAACTTGAATGTTGACGCCGCTGCCGCCGCCGGAAAAGCAACACCTATGTCTCTTTTTTCTTCGAAAAGGCGAGACAAAAACTGTTTTCCGGCCTTAGACTATTCAAGCCAGTAGAGTGATACAGGCCCTCTTGTGCATCTTGTTCCCGGAAGACTACTTCATACACGCCACTCTGTAAATGACATAATTTTAGACATGGAGATCATCTTGAGTGACAGTTTGGCCATGAACACAAATCACAAATATGTCTATCCATCAGCAATTTCATAAAAAAATATTCTAGTCTAGATTTGAAACAGTTTAATGACAATTGATCACAATATATTTGGAATGGATTGACCCTCTAAGATTCTGGTAGGTCGCCAAAGATCGCCGAGTTTGCTAAAACTATGTAAAATGTATTGAAATTTTATCGTGCAAATATTCATACAGTCTTTCCTATCAAACCTTGCATTCTCAGTACTTTTGGTACTTTGATTTATCATAATATATATATATATATGTTATGTAGGGGAAATAACCCTGCAAGTGATGTGGCAAATATCGCCGCCAGATGTCGCACCGTTTCACTTTGCACGTAATGAAATCAGTTTCTGTCGAAAGGATTGCGTTTGCATCGCACCGACAGTGTTTTCGCCCGATCATTTTACTTACCACCAGACTAAATGTGTTTGCGTTAAACTGATTCATAATGCATCATGCTGATTTACTTTGTTCTGTATCACTTCACATTTTTCGATGAATCGTTTAAGTTTTCATCGTACCGACTTGTATTTGATTGTATTGCATTAGTTTTTTGGTCAAATGGTTTGTCATTGCACTGAATGATTTCTATTTGCGTCGTATTGTTTGAAATTTTACACCGTATCATTTCACTTCGAACCGTATCAGTTAACTTTGTAACTAATAAACAGAGTTTACACGTCGCATCGAATCAATATATACGTCATCAAATGACTTTGCGTCGTACAATTTGAAATTTTACACCGTATCATTTCACTTCGAACCATATCAGTTCACTTTGTAACGTATGAACCGAGTTTATACCGTATCATTTCACTTCGAACCGTATCAATTCACTTTGTAACGAATGAACCGAGTTTACACGTCGCATCGAATCAATATGTACGTCATCAAATGACTTTGCGTCGTATGGTTTGAAATTTTACACCGTATCATTTCACTTTGAACTGTATCAATTCACTTTGTAACGAATGTACCGAGTTTACACGTCGCATCGAATCAATATGTACGTCATCAAATGACTTTGCGTCGTATGGTTTGAAATTTTACACCGTATCATTTCACTTTGAACCGTATAAATTCACGTTGTAACGAATGAACCGAGTTTACACGTCGCATCGAATCAATATGTACGTCATCAAATGACTTCATGTTGAATTAAATGGCTTGAAAACTTTTTAGAATCTAAGGGTTTAATTAATAAATTTCAGTCAGGATTTAGAAAAGGGCGTAGCACTCAAGATCAGCCAGCCCGTTTACAACATGACATCTTATTTGCTAAAAACAATAGCCGATCTGTTCTAGCCATCTTTCTTGCTCTATAGGCGGCTTTCGATCTAGCCTGGCATGTTGGAATATTATCCAAATTATTTGACCTCGGAATTCGAGGAAACTGTTTTTGTTTTGTCAAGGCCTTTCTCCAGGATAGAAAAATTCAAGTAAACGTTGATGAAGATCTTTCTGAAGAAGAACTATTAGAACGTGGTACTCCACAAGGTTCCATTATTTCTCCCCTCCTTTTTAACATTCTAATTAACGACCTACCTAATGTAGTTCAGGATTCCGGTTTGGTCGTTAGTCAATTTGCAGATGATAGTGGCGCATGGATTTCTGGGAAACGTATAGATAAATTACAAGCTAAAGCACAAAAGGGGCTAAACTTAATTTGGGATTGGGCTCAAAAATGGGGATTTAAAATCTCCACTTGTAAAACTACAGGGATTATATTTGGAAATACCGCCCACATTTCTACAGATCTTTTTCGGGGTAATAATAAAATTATATTTAACAGCACAGTCACTTTTTTAGGCCTTATCTGGGATAGAAGGTTAAATTTTACAGCCCATATATATAACCTTTTAAACAAATGTGAAAAGGATTTAAATTTATTAAGAATGCTAAACGGTGCTGATTTCGGATCCGATAAAAAATCATTAACACTTTTATATAAAACTTTAATAAGATCCAAACTTGATTACGGATCCCATGTTTATTCATGTGCCTCAAAATCACTACTTCAACGACTCGATGTTCTACAAAATAAATGTCTTAGAATTGCACTGGGAGCCCTAAAGTCTACCCCACAGCATATTTTGGAACATGAGGCTGGCGTTTTGCCATTACATATTCATAGAGAAGAACAGATGCTACGTTTCTGGTCCAGGGTCCAGACAAAAAAAGAATCAAATCCAGTAAATAATATTTTTGTAAATACCCAATGTCTCAATAGATTTAGTAAAAATCCCAAACCATTCGGCACAACCATTTATAATTTAATAGAGGAATATAACCTAGACCAATATCAAATTGCAGATTTTTCAATAGGAGAGGTCCCTCCATGGACTCTAATTCAACCTAATGTAGACATTTCCCTTTCCTCTATAATACACAAAAAAGATGAAGCATCAGAAATAAAACTGAACTTCTTACAAAATAAGGATAGTAAATATAATAACTTTTTACAAATTTATACAGATGGTTCCAAAGATCCTGTCTCAGGACGTGTAACATCAGCCTTTGTTATACCAACAACAAATATTACTAAAATTACTAGAATCTCTGACGGTCTCTGAATTTTTACCGCGGAGCTAGTCGCTATAGACAGAGCCCTTAAATGGATTATTAAATACAAGCCTCCATTCTCAGTTATTTTCTCAGACTCGCTTTCAAGTCGTATGGCTATTAAAGACAGAACGAGTAGAACTCGCCCTGATCTTCTAACAAATATTCTTTATAAATTAAATGACCGCCATATTTTAAAACTTTCTGTAAACTTGGAGTGGTGCCCGGCTCATGTTGGTATAGTCGGTAACGAAAAAGCAGACCAAGCCTGTAAATCCTGTAAATCAGGTTTGGACACCACTTCCGTTGATAAACCAATCCCTTTAGGACTTACTGAAATTTATTCACAAATTCGGAAAACAATAAACAAGAAAGTAGATCATTATTTAACTAATCAATTTAACAAGTTCCATACTTCTCTAGACTTAAAACAAACTTCAAAATTCAGGAACCATTTTCTACCAGCAGGCTTATTGATAAAGTAATTACAAGACTGAGAATGGGGTACAATCTATTACCGGCTAGTTTAGGCAGCCACATAATTAACGACCTTCATAAGGATTGTCCTAACTGCCTAGTCCATTTCACTACGGAACATTATTTACTAGATTGTAGTCAGTTTGAAATACAGAGAGATATCTTAAAATTAAAACTGCTAAACTTATCATTACCCTTTAATTTAACTAACATTTTAGATCCTATCAAAAAACATAGAGTTCAAGTATTTAGAGCTCTCAGTTCCTTCATCCTGGGCACAAAATTCGAAAAGAAGATTTAGACTAAAACTACAATGTTGGAAGGCCCAACGGATCAGCTTGTACGTTTTGTCTGCTGGGCTCGAAAACACTGATGGTTTGATTTAAATTCGTTTATTTAGCATAATTTGACCAAACTGTAAACCCTTTCTATTAGAGTGCAGATAAACGTCATAATTAACATTATGTAAACGTCATATGATTACGTATTAGTCTACGTAAGTAACAAAATAATATATAAACTTCTTATGAATAGCATAGTCTACTTATATAGTAGACTAAATTTGGGTCATACTCAGTACTGACTGCCACCTGGTTATACGGTCGTTGTACTGGCTCTCCGGGTGGTAGTCAACACAGAGACGTACCTTACTCTCAAGTTATATCTTGCTTTTCCCTCTTACTAAGTTACTTATTTTTCCCAACTCCATCCACTCTGCATAAACTTCATATGAATATTATAAATTACGAGGGGTGTTCGAAAAGTAACAGGAAAAATGCCATAACTTTTGTTTGAGTAGGACAATTTTTATTAAATTTCACACTAGGGTACCTTAACTCATCACGGATATGTTCTATGAACATGTTAACCTTATCACAAGTCGTGCGCTCACTAGCGTCACTATGGCAACGTCAAGTAACGTTGAGCGGGGCAACTCGTAACGTTACACGAACTCTTCAGTTTTTGTACATTTTAAATAGAGCAACTATACATTTTCTGATGCCAGAATTGCTCGAAAATGCACGTTGTCGTTTCCCGAACTTTCTGCATTACGTCAGGTACGCGCGCGAACGTTTTTGACATCATTTCCATGCTGCAGTTGCGATTGTCATTCACACTTTAAAATCGTTCGAATTCATACATGGAGCAGCGCTACTTTATAAAATGTTGTATTTTGAGCTACATCATGATAGTGCACCATCACATACCGCTTCGATTACCCAAGAAACCCTTACTGAACTTAATATAGACACTATACAGCACCCTCCTTACTCACCAGATATGGCCCCGTGTGATTTTTACCTGTTCCCGGCCCTTACAGCAGAAATGCGCGGTCAAGACTTCGATGACGTTCATGATCTTCCAGTTATTGTTCGTGAAGTTATCCGGAAAATTCAAGTAACGAACTTTGAAAAATGTTTCTCATCATGAGTAAAAAGATGGGAAAATATGTGAAATACTCAAGAGAGTATTTTGAGAAAATTTGAAGACGGTAACTTGTTACGGTATGTAGATTTTCAAAATATTATTAACGAATAATCCGACGTGCCCCGCTCAACGTTACTTGACGTTGCCATAGTGACGCTAGTAAACGCATACCTTACGACAATGTAAAAATGTCCATAGAACATATCCATGATGAGTTAAGGTATCCTTGTGTGAAATTTTATAAAAATGGCCCTACTCAAACAAAAGTTATGGAATTTTTCCTGTTACTTTTCGAACACCCCTCGTACTTACTTGATACAGGTATGATATGGGACGGATCACCGCTGGACGCGTTGGGGCGATTGTTGAGTCAGATGAAAACGCAGGCACAACGGTCCAGGACCAATCACATACTTTTATATATATAATGCGCTTCGACTAAGTGAGTGAGGGGACTGCCCTACCTCATGGCGTCGTGGAAGATACTTATTTCTCCCCACTCCATCCACTCCCACTCCCATATGTCGTATAATTCCACGTAAAACTATTTTGTATGCCCCCACCAGCCCCGGTGTGTGATTTTAATATTTGGTTTTTTTATATGAACAATTAAGTTAATAGAAATTCCTGGCTGTCCTATTTAGTTTTATATATGCTTATTATTTCACATTGATTTTATATCGACAGCTGGGAAGATGCTATGTTTAGTTTGGTCTGACGCACACATCGAGAAAAGGGGGAAATATTATTAACATGTAAAATCTATGTATACCTCTGCTTCATGCCCCAGTGTGGCCTCCAAGCGGCTTTGGTGGAGGGACACACTTCATTCGACGCCTTGGTCTCATAAGCCCACACTTAGTGTTGACTTATTCTATATTGAGATATTCGGAGTGATGTCCTACTAACAACACTGGATATTTTATTGTTTTTTTAACTTTACCTGCTTATAATTACAAGTGTCCATTCCCTTTGGAAGGGAGCATGAAGCAGACACAATATGGATTATGTATATATGTACATTTTAAGTTAGAACATTTCTAAGAAATGGTGACGCGCTGGCGCTGGAAAATAATATTATCAATAATCCTCAATTGAATTTTTATCTGATTGACCAATATGGGCCTACTCCGCCTGTGTCCCCATCACTCAACCTCTGCCAAGTTAATCCTCTTGTGTCCCTGCCAACCATCTGTTGCCATGTCTTACGTCTGCTTGGATCCTGCCATCCTTGCGAGATTAATAAGCTTAGTAAGTGCTACTTAAACGGCTATTGTTATTTTTATAAACTCCTATTGCAAACCTCGCCAAAAGGCCTAGTTGCCAACGGTAAAATAGAAACTTATACTAACTAATCGTAGGCTGCCTCTTGTCATCATATGCGGGGACTCGCAGTGACCAGGGGCATCTCGCTGTTACAACGTCAGTCTTCAGTAGAAGCTTTCAATCGTCCATCTTTAGGGCCATGTTAAAAACAGGCTAAAAACATATGTACAGCATATAGGAGGTTTGTACAGTGTAGGGTGGATGACTCCAGACAGCGGCACGCCTTGCGGAGTCACTTTGTCCCAGACGGCCGCAAGACGTCCTGCCTGTTCGGTGGTCTGAACTGGAATCTGTGATGAATGCAGTTTGACTGGGGGAATACCCGTTTAAATGCCAATGTTTCCCGCCCTGGATAATGTTAATGCACCACTTATTCCATGCCACATGCAAACCATGCTTCACTCACACTCGCATGCAATCGTCTCTCAAAGTGTGTAGTTACATACCTCACGCTTTGCAAGCACATGTACAATACCAAATGTCAACACTGTTTCGAACAGGCAACGCCGATGCAATACAGGTGTACAGGTGTCCTTCATTTTTCATCTTTACCAAACTTGTCCAGAATGCTTATTTCAATAAATGTTCGGAACATTTTAAAAAAAAAATGGCCACATCAGACACCCCATATTGATCCCCTTATCTGTTATAAGAGCCATTGTTAGTAAGTATAATTGTTAGCAAGTATAATTTCCACATATCAGGATAGGACTATTGTTTTGTAATAGAAGAAATTGGTCAAGGTGCCACATGAAAATTTGGAGAAAGTTGCTTGTATCTGTTTGTTATTATGTCTATGTGAAACCAGGGCTCTATATATGAACACAATACATTACTCGTTGTCATATATTGTGCAATTTAAACGCATGAAACTCAGGTTTATTGGGTAGCGCCCGGTCCGCTCTCACCTACCTTGATTTTATTGAAAACATGTTTGTCCATTTATTTCTGTTTCGTTTCGTTCCATTTATTTTCGTTTCGATTTGTTTCGTATCGTTTCCTTTCCTGAGATTCAGCAGGTGCGTTTCAAATATAAGCCAATCATACAACCGAATTTATGTGACGTCACGACTTACAAATGGCGGACAACTAAACAAAGTAGGTATTGATTGCTATTTAAAACTGTTTTGTAGACTGAATTATTGTTTCGAGTATACTTTTGTAGGTCGGACGTACATAATGTATGAATGAACCAGATGGAAATACATATTTTATTGCAACTTGTCACTTCACTCTTACGTGGACCGTAATAAAAGTTGTTTGTTTTGAAAAGTCTTTCATTGAATTTAAGTGGGTGGGGTATATTTATGCAGTGTTCACGACCCACGTTATACCAGTTGGTACATTTACTTTAGCAGTACTGAGGGATACAGTCAAAAAAGATTGAAGTGTTCAATGGGTACACAGACCTGTTACATAATTTTTACTTGAAATGTTGATCAGTAGTGTATAAACTTTTAAAATCAATGCAACCCTGAGTTTTTTTGTTTCAAATAATTTCTCTCTTATACACACTCCACACCAGCTGGTTGTCTACAAGACTTAAGGTTACACAACTTTTAATATACCAGTTTTGGTTGCAGACACATTTTATCGTTATACCAGGGTTCGACACTAACGGTAGTCCGAGACCACCAGAATTTGCCTTGGACAACCTAGACCTCCAAGCTGAGTAGTCGCGTGGACTACCTACTTTTGACAAAAACAAATAGACATAATTGCTCTGGGTATTGTTTAACCACTCAGGGTTTCCCGCAGAAAATTGTGAAGGCATGTCGTTCTGACATTACATTTAACAAACTGGGCTTGAAAAAATATTGCCAAAATGGCAAAATAACATACTTTGATGATTTTGGTGCAAAAGGAACAAGAATCACCATAGAAATTCTATTTTTCTTCTTTTTAAATCTGTTATTCATGAACATTAAGAATGACTTAAGGCATGTTGCTCTGATGAAGGCATGTCGTTTTTCCTTTCTTTTCCAGGAAGGCATGTTGCATGTGACATGCCTTATGACCCTGGGGGAAACCCTGCCACTTATAGGATATGTTGTCTGCTTTTTAATTTAGTCTTTTGACTGTTACTTGTGATATGCAGGCTTCATAACCGCTGTTCCCAACTAAATTCCATTATGTTTATTTCGCTCTTCGGGGCATTTAATTTTATTAGATGCTGGGACCATACGCCGTAGGACATGGGGAAGAAAGATACTCCATGTCCACCCCCATATGCATGCCATCTTCGGGATGGTTAAATTTTTTATTAATATTGAGTTCTGCTTAACCCGGGGCTAGAGGGCGTGAGCGGTAGCTAGCATATTTCACTACCGCTTATGAACAGGCTCAATCAGACCGAGACTGTAATATTTCGTATGTGTCGTTTTCGGCCGTTTTCAACGGTCCATTATCCTACTCTTTTTTAGTAATAAAACATAACAAATAAAACAACTTTATTATAATTTTTCACGAAGTTTGTTAAATCTCCTATCCAAAGTTGTTTTAACTTCGAAAACGCAATGTTTTTGTGACAAAACGCTTTTCACAGACATAACTGGTTTCCAGTATGAATGTAAATCTACAAAGCCGAGTCCCAGCGCTTGCTCACGACTGCTACCCTTTTTTACGACAACCGTAAATCATAACAATGCGCGGCCCTGGATTGTTTTGCAAGAAGAAGGCAAACATTTTTAATACATTCGAAGCACTCGTTTATTAACGCGATTTGATGAGGTATTCAGTGTATTTCATTGATTAAGTATGAAATTAACGTATATGGATGTGCATCTTTCCCAAAATGCGTTGCAAAACTTAGCGATATGCTTCTTTTTTCATATGTCACCAGTTTTCACGATTCCAAAAGAACGCAACTCGCAAGAAAAGATAGGAACGAAAATATATTTGTTTAGTTCTGAATATATTTCATTGATATACATGTACAGGCCTTCCACTAGGCCACCATTAAAAAATTGATTGTTTGCAGTTTCCGACCCATGGCTTTTAGGGGTGGGTCGGTAGGTAGGGATATATATATATTTTTACATATATGGGCATACTTATTATTAACGCATGCCCATCGACGGCATGCAAATATCGTGTGCTTCACTAGTATTATCCATAGAGTTTTTTTTAAAAAGGGTTTAGTTAAATATTAACAGAACATGCAAGAAAAAAGAAAAACAAATTTGTTTGGGTCGGCGGATTTGCCGTGGGTCGGTCGCAAACTGCAAACAAACAATATTTTAATTTAGGCCCTACTGCATAAATATTCAAAAATAAAGACTAAGTGCAGGGCCTCCTCTGGCCAATTTTTTTCTTGCGCCACCACTTGCGCCAAATGAAAAAAGTTGGAGCCAAATTGGAGAAATTGGAGCCATTTGGCTCTAATGGCAAACAATATTAATAACAATTATTTATATATATATGTTTTCGAACCCCCAATATCTGGAAAGTTTCTACATCGCATGTTTGCTTAAATCAACTAGCTGAAGCTAATGACAGCAGGAATCATACATAGAGGCTTTCATTTGATTGTTTAAGATGTATAGGTATGCCTTTATATCAGTAACAAGTTCAGAACGTGCCGTTTTTTCGTATTTTCTGAACCGCGAAAACTCATGACATTCGCTTATCTTTACGTCTTTTTTAATTTATTGTGGAAAGATGAACTGCCATATACATTAAAAACATATTTTGGCAATGAAATACACATAAAACCTTTAGGAAACTGATTAAAATGTTTGCATTTGTTTGTGAAATCCAGATTCAGACACCTCGAAATTATGAAAGAACAAAAACAAAACAAAGGTCACTTGGATCTAGTCAGTCATGTAAAATATGTAAATTAATGAGGTGTTGATTTGTGTTTGATTGGTTGGAACCTGATTGGCTAGATATTCTTCAGTGGTGTCATAATTTATGGTTGCAAGGTGTTGCATGAGAGACTTGATTACCCACGAGGCGAAAACGACAGTCATCATTATTAAGGGATTAAGTTAATTACCGGAACACTAAAGGTTATCAGCTTTGTTTGTTTATTTAATGTTAAGTGTTCGCGCGTGGTATGTGTCATTTGGTAGTTATGTTGTCTTAGACTACATTCAATGTACACTCATCACGGTGATTAGTGTTGAGGTCTATTTGTAACAGGCCGATTACAGCAGAGAAATTAAACAATTTTGTAAATTTCGATGTCGCCAAACACTCTCGCCAAAGTTCGAAATTTAGAGCCATTTCTTTTTTCTTTCGCCATTGGCGATGCCCAGAGGAGGGCCTGCAAGTGGACTTAAATTTGGGGTGCAATTGCCCTTTAAAAATACACTTGCCCTCAGGCTGGGAAAATGGATTTTAAAAATATTTCCAAAAACCCTGTTTTGAAACAGTCGATATCCCTGAGAGAGCTTTCTAATTTACATAAGGCATTAATTTTGCAATTAAAAATCATCTCAGAGCAAATGGTGAATCTCAGAATTTTATAAAAATAATAAAGACGGGACGAATCGTTCGACTGAAATGGTCACATACCACTATTGCATTTCCCATAGGCCTACATTATAACCTTTTGGCCTTCAATCCCTGTTTCTAAATAAGACTGGCTGAAAAAACAAACACTTTTCTTAAAGAACTACCTTATATACACTCAAAATGATCAGCAAATTGGAAATAATGTAATGCTTTCAGCCTCTAATACTTCACTGTAGGTGTCACGCTGGAATGGCAGTAAATAAATTGTACGTTATTTACTTTTTTTTACTTTTTGTAAATATACCGTCAGTACAATTTTATCAATAATTTTATCATAATTGCAAATTTTAATCAAAATATCCTAAATGAACCTGTTTTATGCTGAAAATTTAATATTCTGATGTTGTATGGGGATTTGTTATGATTTTGGTAATTTATTCTACCGGTAATCAGAATCTATCTTACAATCTGACTATATGCCCTAATAGACCCTGTACTTTTTTCAACCAATCAGACGCCCCGAAACAATAGTGGTTACTGTATCTGACCTAAAAGAAAATGGTGTTGCAATTAACCATGTATAATGATGAAAAACATCAAATAACATGTTAGGACTAAGGTGTGTATGTGAGCATTTTAAGTTGTTACGGGCTGTTTGGAATGATAGGAAGATATAGATCCTGGTTTTATCTGGCTTTAAAAGACTTCCAGACCTTGCAGAGTAAGGCCAACAGGCAGATGTGCGACATGAAATTATTCAATACTGAGATAGAATCCGTCTTTTTGGAGTGTTTTTCGTTTATGTCTACTGTTTCCTTTGTTACTTATATTTTGTTTAGTTTAAATCCCTTTATTCTGAGGTTTATATTTTTGAAAACTAGCCGGACTACCAAAATCTGTGCAGGACTATTTGATAGTCTGCGGACTACGAAGTACTTGGGGAAAAAAGTTAGTGTCAAACCCTGTATACAATGTTGTTTTGCCAGTGACATCTGTTTTCATGACCGACAACAAATTATGAAGGATAAATGTAAATATTACGCGAAAAGAGTGAGTCAACTTGGCCATTCTCATTGTTCCCTGGATTTTGTGATCTATATTTAGATATATTTTAAGGTTTATATACAATAATGCAGTGCATCAAATACTTTAACACAGGGTTTCCGTTATGTTTTTCAGTATGAGGATCCAAGGGACTCTCATATGAACTTTTTGGGGGTTCTGCTTCAGATTTTAGGGGTCCCTTTTTAAATATTGCATAAGGCCATAATAAATTAATTGCTAGCTTCTCATCCCCGCCCGCCCCCAATTTTTATGCTGCCCCGTAATTTTTTATTTCTTCAAAAAAAAATAATGAAAAAATTGCCGATTAACGTGATAACACAATGAAATAAACGGATAATATGAATTGCGGGGACACAATCTAGTTGAAGGCTGTGACGTCATTGCGCTCTAGAGGGGTATTTTGAATGAACAGCAAATTGCTGTAGTTATAACAATATAAAAATAAACCCGGTACCTCACCCGATATCGAGAGTTTAAACAATACCGGAAGTGAAAATGGCGTCGATCTTTCGGCATTTGTTTATTAATGCTTTTTAGAAGATTGCAGTGATTACAATGACCCATCACGCTTCGAATGTCTTATTATGTAAATTTTCATCCCAAGGGACGCAGCTACTTGTGAATTATGGGTCCCATGCTTTTTTTTCAAGTCAGGGACGCAGAAAAGCTGCGTCAATGGAAACCCTTTTAACATATTCATAAATTTCACATCCTGTCTTTAGTTAAAATTAAAACATTGTTTGTTTGGAGTTACCCGACCCAGAATTTTGGGGGTGGGTGGGTAGGTCAGTGCTCAAAGAAAATTATTTTAAGAGACATGCCCAGGGCTTGTTGCTTCTGAAAATGGACAGGCCCTGATTTGAAATGGACAGGCCCTGATTTAAAATGGAAAGGTCCAATATTTTTTTCTTATTGGAAATGTGTCTTTATTCACTTTTATAGCACACATCAGAGATCAGCAGAGCTTATGCCGTGGTGCGGCGTCAGTCGTCTGTCCGTCCGTCCGTAAACTTTTATTTGTAGCGACTACTCCTCTGAAACTACTGGCTGGATATTCATGAAACTTTACAGAAATGTTGCCCATGAAGTCTAGTTGATCCTAGCAAAAATTCATGTTGATGTGAAATCCAAGATGGCCGCCAAAGCTAAAAATAGATTTTTAAAATACAAGTTTGTAGCGACTACTTCTTGAAAACTATAAGTGATATTGATATAGGACTTTTTCTAAACTGATCTGTATGACATGGTGTTGGTCCATCTCAAAAATCGTTTTGATTCGACGTTAAACATGGCTGCCAGCGGCCATCTTTGTTTACATAGAGTTATATAGTAAAAACTTGTAGCGACTACTTCTCTGAAACTACTTAGCGGATTTTCATGAAACTTCACAGGAACGTTGCTCTTGATGTCTAATTGATCCTAGCAAAATTTCAGATCGGCCAGAAATTCAAGATGGCCGCCACAGCTAAAAATAGATTTTTAAAAAAAGGTTTGTAGCGACTACTGCTTGAAAACTATAAGTGATATTGATATGGGGCTTTTTCTAAAATGATCAGCATGACGTGATGTTGATCCGAATCGAACATTATTTTGATTCGACGTTAAACATGGCTGCCAGTGGCCATCTTTGGTTACATAAGAGTTATATAGTTAAAACTTGTAGCGACTACTCCTCTAAAACTACTTGACGGATGTTCATGAAACTTTGCAGGATATTTGCTCTTGATGTCTAGTTGATCCTAGAAAAATTTCAGGCTCGCCGGAAATTCAAGATGGCCACCACAGCTAAAAATAGATTTAAAATAAATAAGTTTGTAGCGACTACTTCTTGAAAACTATAAGAGATATTGATATGGGACTTTTGCTAAAATGATCAGCATGACATGATGTTAGTCCTTGTCGAAAATCGTTTTGATTCGACGTTAAACATGGCTGCCAGCTGCCATCTTTGTTTACATAGAGTTATATAATGAAAACTTGTAGCGACTACTCCTCTGAAACTACTTGACGGATTTTCATGAAACTTCACAGGAATGTTGCTCTCGATGTCTAATTGATCCTAGCAAAATTTCAGGTTGGCCGGAAATTCAAGATGGCCGCCACGTCTAAAAATAGATTTTCAAAATACAAGTTTGTAGTGACTACTTCTTGAAAACTGTAAGTGATATTGGTATGGGACTTTTTCTAAAACGATCAGCATGACATGATGTTGGTCCTTGTCAAAAATTGTTTTGATTCGACGTTAAACATGGCTGCCAGTGGCCATCTTTGTTTACATAGAGTTATATAGTAAAAACTTGTAGCGACTACTCCTTTGAAACTACTTGGCGGATTTTCATGAAACTTTACAGAAATGTTGCTCTTAATGTCTAATTGATCCTAGCAAAATTTCAGGTCGGCCGGAAATTCAAGATGGCCGTCACGGCTAAAAATAAATTTTCAAAAAACAAGTTTGTAGCGACTACTTCCTGAAATCAAAATCAATCAGTAGAGCTTCAAGGTCAATGACCTCTTGTTTTTACTTGCAGTATATAGTGCTTCTTTAGGTATACCAAGGCTTAGATAACATTATAGTCCTAAATCTGGCGACAACAAATGAGATGGCTTCCGATGATACCCCTGCCATTGAGCACACTACATGCTTTCTAATGAGTGTATTAGGCAGAAAATCAAAAACTGGGTGTGCACGATTGGCTGACTAATACACAGTTTCTAATAATGTTTTCGTAAATATACTTTACTCCAAGATATTTTAATATTCATTTGGAATGTACTTTCATATAAAAATCTTGCATGTATGGGGAACAGTTACCCTGGACAAATGTATTTCTCTATTTTCAGATTTCACTGTTGAAATTTATACATTACTGATAAGAAGTCAGAGCAGTAATGTATAAATTTCAAAGTACAATATTACGTTTCTCAAACGTAAATATCAAAATGATTTTAAAACGAGTCTGCCATGATTTGTGCAATGTCGGTAGAAAGAAAGAAAGAAAAAGAAAGAGTATTATAACAGGTTCCAGTGTAGCTAAGTAACCTCCCTTACATTAGGATCTACATTAATAGGTTCCAGTGTAGCTAAGTAACCTCCCTTACATTAGGATCTACATTAATAGGTTCCAGTGTAGCTAAGTAACCTCCCTTACATTAAGGTCTACATTAATAGGTTCCAGTGTAGCTAAGTAACCTCCCTTACATTAAGGTCTACATTATTAGGTTCCAGTGTAGCTAAGTAACCTCCCTTACATTAAGGTCTACATTAATAGGTTCCAGTGTAGCTAAGTAACCTTCCTTACATTAAGGTCTACACTAATAGGTTCCTGTGTAGCTAAGTAACCTCCCTTACATTAAGGTTTACATTATAGGTTCCAGTGTAGCTAAGTAACCTTCCTTACATTAAGGTCTACACAAACAGGTTCCAGTGTAGCTAAGTAACCTCCCTTACATTAAGGTCTACACTAATAGGTTCCAGTGTAGCTAAGTAACCTCCCTTACATTAAGGTCTACATTAATAGGTTCCAGTGTAGCTAAGTAACCTCCCTTACATTAAGGTCTGGTGTCAGACCAGACATTCATGAAGTACCTCCGGGTCGTAGGGTGCTGAAATAGTTCCTTAAAAGAATCCAAAGTTTCTAGTTTGCATGTGTTTTTCCCAAGATTAGCTTCTATTTCATTGTTAAATCTAACCTCAGGTTAAAGTAGTATGCCTGTTGTCATGAATAGTAAGTATTTTACTGTGTTTGTCAGGATTATTTCTTTGGAGAGTATGAGTACAGAGGTTAGGTAGAGATGTGGTTTAGACAGATGTTTATTTCAAAATACGCATGGTGTGAATGAATGACGCGAAATGTTGAAAAACTGAATTGGTGTTTTATTCCAGATATGGGACCGTTTGCTAGCAAAATGTGTTTAATGCACAGAATAAAAGTGTATTTAAGCGAACGAATGTTGTGGAACTTGTGACTGATCTCCAAATATAGCCTATATTGCATTGTGTTCAATGGGCTGATTTTCACCGGTCTGACACCGTCTACATTAATAGGTTCCATTGTAGCTAAGTAACCTCCCTTACATTAAGGTCTACATTAATAGATTCTAGTGTAGCTAAGTAACCTCCCTTACATTAAGGTCTACATTAATAGGTTCCAGTATAGCTAAGTAACCTCCCTTACATTAAGGTGTACAAGACGAGCATGAGTCATTTGTATATTGATTTCTGTTCGTTATTTTCCACTGAAGAGTCTCTTTAACATGTTTCATGAAAGGCTTTGTGAAAGCCAATGGAATGGCTTCACTATGGAGTCAAAGTAGAGATAAATCAATCAATGATGGAAATCTTAATAAGCAACTAATTGTAATATCATATTGCACTTTGCCATATATTGGGACAGCAACAGCAACCTCAGAGGGAGTTGAAATGATCTGATAAAGGCAGTGGTTTTTTTCCGGAAAAAGTGGAAGCGGCCCTTCAGGGGGGGGGGGGGGGGGGGGGGGCAGCGTGATTTTCGAGTTAAAGGGGGGGGGGGAAATAATGTGATTTCGAGATAAAGGGGGTAACAGTGTATTTTGCAGAAATTGAAGAATTGAGTGGGCAAATATATAAAAGAGGTGCATTTTCAGTGTTCCCATTCACGCACATATGTGCGTGAATCATATGTGCGTGAATCACGCATGAAAACAAAAAATCACGCACAGAAAACTGACCTCGTACGTGCATGCACGCACAGAAAAAAAACAAAAACAAAAAACTGTTGTCAACTTGAATATTACACTGTGCTGTGTATTGTAATGCCTTCAGTAGCAAATAAAGTATGTTGAAAGGTTTAAAAATCTTAAAAATTCATAGCGTACCCCCTAAATTTGTAGTGTACCCCCAAAATTTAACAGTAGGGGGTACATTTACCCCCAAATGTACCACCAAATGAAAAAGTCAGTGGGAACACTGCATTTTAGATAAACTTCCTTCTATAGAAGTATCCCAAACATAATAATGTTGAGAAAGTTAGAGGGGGTAATAACGTTAAGCCAAAAGGGGAAGCCACAGAGCGGAAAAAGTAGTCTGTTTTTTGAAAGGATATGGCAGACTTTGGTCTACTTTTTACACTTCATTGGTTCTGGAAATTTCTGGTTTATGATATTTCAGTTGTTTTTACATCTGTTTCACCCACATCGATTTTTTTTCTCACCCTTTTGGGAATTGTACCGGTACCCATTCAATTGGGAAAATTTGCGGCGTTTTGCCTTAATCTGGGAATTTTTCACTATCAAACAAAAGCAATATTGTGCGAACACATTACCATGTATACATTCTCTTGTAGTATTTCATTACCCTGACCTTAAAGAATATAGTTACCCACTTCTTCTCTTTAAATAAAGTTTCACTCAAAATAAAAAAAAAAAATGATTGGGATTTTTTTCACTCCAATTGGGAAATAAACATATTTTTTGCCATTGGGAATGGTACCGTTTTTATATAACGGAAAAAATCCCTGACTGATAGCCATATACACTATTCAGTGTCCGTGTCCTATTGGTTAACAACCGCTGCAGGTTTGAATCCCACTGGGAGCTAGACTTGTAAGTGAGGAAGTGTCGATTCTTACGAATGGTGAGAAGTATACAGTACATGTTCTACCCAGAAAAAAGTAGGTGGTCTGCCTCCACCACCAAAAATCGACGGTCATATATAACCTTGCATGTGTTGAAAATGACTTAAAACACAACACAAACTGAAACAAAAGAAAGAAACAGTGTATCACCCTAATAAAACATTGTTGCTGGACGTTATTATTTTTTCCTTGTTTATTTATTTTTATTGCAGTAAATAAAATAAAAATTTAAAGATAGATATAATATACAACCTACGATCCCAACATTTTTTGCATGGTGTTTTACATCTTTTTCAACACCTTATGACCTAAGGTTATACCTTATGACCTAAGGTTATATTTGAATGTCGATTTTTTTGTGTGTGGAGGCATACCACCCATTTTTCCTGGGTAGAACCAGTACTGTACACCTCGCGCCATCCGTAAGAATCGACATGATCCCAACAAAACAAACCCTCGTTGTGAATGAACAAAAACCCAGAAGGCGAGACAGTCCGTAGCGGTGGCCTTGTTTTATGTGATATAACCAGTGCTCCAGATAAGACGTGTATCTGTATAATTACACAGATTTTTCACCAAAAACGCAGTAAAAACGAAATTAATGAGTACGTAATAAAAAATCGCCGATAAATACTGAAAACCAAATTCCTGCGTACTCACATAATAGTTTAGAAAAATAGAGTGCACCAAGTGATACTCAGTAGATCTGCTTATTGAAGTTTGAGATTTTGAATGACAGTCAATCAAGTGCCTCCAGCAAAACTTTGCTAAGAGTAAGATGTTGCAAGAAAAACGAAATGGCCTTTTTGTCGGCTATGTGACACAAATTAATGCTATTTCAGTGTTTTTTATGTGTTTTGTGAATGCGGCCTGTGCCCATGCCATTGTAAAAACTAGCGGCATTTTTCTAGAAATTGTGAAAATTGTGAAATATTATAAAAGAGAAATAAATTTTTTTCACTTTTATTTTCACTGTTTAATATCCCTTGGTTTTAAGTTTTGTCTTAGGTAAATACAGACTAGTTTTGAAACCAGCTTATATTAAGACTAGTACTGGTTTTTACGAATTTCGGCCCCAAATTAGGCATAAAAAAACACTGCATTTAAACAAGACAGCAGGCTGAAGCAATGTTGAATGTATACATTTTATGTAAGTAATTTTTAGAGGAATATATACAATATTTTGTATTTTAATGACTAAAGAGTAAACATTTTACAATAATGCTTTGTCCAAAACTTGTTTTTTAGAGCACGTATTTGTAAATGTAAATACTGGAGCACTGGATATTACACAGATTTATGTAATGAAAATTAATAATTTTGAGAGAAACATGTACATGATATTGTTTTAGCAAACTATTTATTTTGTGTTTTAATTAATATTTAAACAAAGTTGGAAAATTAGCCAATTTTCAAGACAAAAAATTGCCAATTGAAAGAAGAAAATATAATAAGATGAAAAGTATCTAAAGTGACAAGTATTGACTATGAAAGTGTTTAAATGCCTCTGTGCACCCTTTCATTTATATGTGACAAAGTGGTGTTTTGGGGGAAATGACTGATCAGCAGCTGGACATTGTAAACCCATTTCAGTCTGCGAGTAATTAATGGACGCAAAGGCTATTATACTCATGCTTAGTGGGTTAAGGGTTAAAGATCAATTTTGAAATGAATATTTTTATGCCCCCGAAGGGGTGCATATAGTTGTCGCACTGTCAGTCCGTCGGTCCCTACGTTCGTCTATACAATCGTGTCCGGTTGATAACTCTGACAATAATGGACGGATTTTCTAATAACTTGGCACAATTGCTCACCTCAACAAGATGACGTGTCGCGCACGAAATCCAGGTCCGTGGCTCCAAGGTCACACTTAGAGGTCAAAGGTCAAATCGTGTCTTGGCACAATTGCTCACCACAACAAGACGTGTCGTGCACAAAATCCAGGTCCCTGGCTCCAAGGTCAAGGTCACACTTAGAGGTCAAAGGTCAGATAACTTGACAGTAGTGCTCACCACAACAACACAACATGTCGCGCACAAAACCCAGGTCTGTGGCTCTAAGGTCAAGGTCACACTTGGAGGTCAAATCATGTCCGGTCAATAACTCTGGCATTCCTTGACGCATTTTGAAAATAACTTGGCACAAGTGCTCACCACAACAACATGATGTGTTGCGCACAAAATCCAGGTCCGTGGCTCTAAGGTCAAGGTCACACATAGGTCAAAGGCCAAATCGTGTCCGGTCAATAACTCTGGCATTCCTGGATGGATTTTCAAATATCTTGGCACAAGTGCTCACCACAATAAGACGGAAGTGTCGAGCACAAAATCCAGGTCTGTGGCCCTAAAGTCAAAGGTGAAATTGTGTCCGGTCAATAACTCTGGTATTCCTGGACGGATTTTCAAATAACTTGGCACACATGCTCACTACAACAAGACACCGTGTCACACACAAAATCCAGGTCCGTGGCTCCAAGGTCACACTTAGAGGTCAAAGGTCACTTTGGGGGTGCATTTGTCACAGTGACCTTTCTTGTTTTATGTATTTTTCCCCATTTTTATGAAAATTCTTGCTAAAATTTCCAATTGTGACGATATGGGTTATGTACCATAGAAAAACCCACTGCGGTGGTGTTTCTGAACATTCTGAGAGAAAAGACGAGGGTCAGTTTTGGTATGACTCATCGCTTACTGACAATACCTGACTTGGTGATGTATATTTCATTACCGAGTCACAGAAGCTCTCTTTCTCATACTGCTCGACTCTGGTGAAAATCAATGCATTAAATTCTAGGGCATCATGATTTACAGAAAGCAATAATTGTTTGGAATTGGTGGCAAGCTGAATGGGATGTAGGATTTCATGGATCTATGCTGCATGTACTTTTAAATTTAATGCAATTTTTTTTTTATATATATATATATAAATTTTATTGCCATCCTTAAAAATAATTAGTTTGCTGTTTCCCGACCCAGGATTTAATAAGTGGTTATGGAGGTAGGTGATTTCTTTCTGTTTCTGAAGACCGTAAAACTGTTATTGGTATGCAGTAAGAATGGTATGATATTAAAAGAAATGAAATAGGATTTCACACCATGCATATTAGGTTACCGTTTATTGGAAAAGCCACCTCAGAGGGAGACGAGATAAAGATAGATGCTCCCCATCAGAGTTGGCAGGGAGCTCTAAAGTGCAACGTCGTACACATATCCATAACCCCATACATATATATAATGGACTGTTCTTTCTTTGAATAAAGACCATTCCATTTATATGACATAGGGGTGTTTTGGGGAAAATGACGGATCAGCAACCAGACAGTGTGAACCCTGATCAGCCTGCGAGTTACTGGCAGGCTGAATTGGATCTGGGTTTACAATAGATGCAAAGGCTATTATAGTTGTGCTTAGTGGGTTAAGGGTTAAATTGCATCAAAATGTGATGGGTTCAGGTTTCTGTTGCCAAGGTCAATGGCACACTTCAAAGGTCCATGTTTAGGTATAATATATTTGCATTGCCTCCATCATCTACATGTACATTACAGCAATGAATTAGAGGGCCATCCGGGAGGGGTGTGGGGGTGGGAATTAAGCAGATTTTCTAACAATGTACACCGTTTCTAAACCTTACTGACGTTAAGGTACATATATAACATACATATTTTGAGAATCCAAACTCTATAGACACAAACATTATAACCGGCTTCAACCAGCCAGGCCAAAAGAGAGTTACCAACTCATAATTCATTTTATGGGTATTTTTAGAACCCATAAAACTTTACTTTTAATCTAGGGGTAAACAGGTAAAGCACTAACACTTGGAAAGGTGCAAGTCAATGGGCAGGGCTGTCTGGAAAGGTGCAAGTCAATGGGCAGGGCTGTCTGGAAAGGTGCAAGTCAATGGGCGTGGCTACTTTGATTTGACAGTCGGCTACCATTAGTGATCGAGCAAAGCGAGAGAGGTTGTTAGGGGGTCCGCGGGCATTCTCCTCCTGGTCCACGGGCATTCTCCCCGTGGATAAGCATGAGGTCTAACTACATGCAATCTCCTGTTTTTGGTGCTAAGTAAGGTCAGGTTTTTTTAGCTATTTCATGATTCTTTCAGATGATGAAATATAATTTCATAATATTTGATACTGATTTAAAAAAAAATGTTACAGCCGGTTCAAATTCAAAACAGACGGCGAACATAGCCGGCTGCGGGCTATTAGAGACAGCCCTGAATTTAATTGAATATTTTCTATTTGCAGGTTTAAAGATGTGAGCGGGCAAAACAGGTACAGCAGAAATGAAAAACAGTTTTAAGGTAAGGAGGATAGCTAAATAGTTACTTTATTCTCAGAAAAAAAGGATACCCATTTTAAATTTCGTCTCCATCAGAGATTGCCTGTACCATTTCAGTAATAAATGTATCAGAGCTTGCCTACTCGGCATCTGCATTCCCTTCAACATGAATGTTTTGGTGAAAGTTGACCATGACTATACAATTCCTCAATATCACAGGGGTGTCTAACTTTTGAAGTAGGTAAGCAGCCCACAGAGCATAGTAGCCGGGTATTTTGATCGTACTTGTATAAAATACTACTAAAAGTAATCATAGTAGCTGGGTAGACCAGTCAAAGTACATGTAGCAGTGGCAAATCCCCTCATGATCTCAGAAGCCCCTTAAAGGAATGAAACTCGACTCATGTATTCAGTGAGATCAAAGGAACTGGTAGGAACAATTGTCAATATTCTGTTATAGGCAATTAAGCAGAATTATGTCCTCTTTTCAAACTTGCCCAATAAATTAAAAGTTGAATGGTCTAGCGGGCTGCCAAAAGATGGCGCTTGTTATATATATATATGTATACAGATCAGCTGACAGATACGGGTTTGAAACAAAATATTTAGGTCACTGAACTAATTTTGAAAATCAAGATGTATATCTTGAAAGTCGCATACAGTTTTACATTCACTTTTACTGACCTTAAAATTGAGTTTGACCAACATTTGTTGTGCCATAAATAAAAAATAAATAGTTGGACTTTATTTTTTTCTTCTGACCCAGCAATCTTGAAGTAGTATCTGGCAGATAATTAAATACGCACCTTGATTTAATAATCCAGTACTCACAGGCATGAATATGAATGGTGGTGGGGGTCCTACCCCTTTGCATGTGACGGTGTGTTTGCATTGGTTGTATATTACCCCGGCTACCACACAGGGGTAAAATTATGAATCTGTTACATTTACTAAAAGGTGAGCGCTGTCATGATGAGCATTTAACTACGAGTTCTTAACATCATAAAATTGTGTAACAATTTTTCACATAAAAAAACTAAAAATTTGCACATCATAAAACTGAAAGAATGTTCTTATCATAAAAGTGTGTAAGAACGTTCTTATCATAAAACTGTGTAAGAACTTTTTTACATTGTTACACATTTTATGATAGCACATTGTAACACAGTTTTATGTTACACATATTTTGATAGCACATTGTTACACAGTTATTATGTAAGAATGTTCTTATCATAAAACTGTGTAACAATGTGCTTTCATAAAATGTGTAACAATGTAAGATATAACTGTGTAACAATGTGCACTGTGTAAGAACGTAAGAATGTTCTTACACAGTTTTATGATAAGAACATTCTTACACACTTTTATGATAAGAACATTCAAGAACGTTCTTATCATAAAACTGTGTAACAATATGCACATCTTAAAACTGTGTAAGAGCGTTCTTATCATAAAACTGTGTAAGAATGCGCACATCATAAAATTGTCATAAAACTGTGTAAGAATGCGCACATCATAAAACTGTGTAAGAATGCGCACATCATAAAATTGTCATAGAACTGTGTAAGAATGCGCACATCATAAAATTGTCATAAAACTGTGAAAGAATGCGCACATCATAAAATTGTTTAACAGTGTGCACATCATAGAACTGTGTAAGAATGCACACATCATAAAATTGTGTAAGAATGCACACATCATAAAATTGTTTAACAATGTGCACATCATAAAACTGTGTAAGAATGCGCACATCATAAAATTGTTTGACAATGTGCACATCATAGAACTGTGTAAGAACGTTCTTATCATAAAACTGTAAGAATGTGCACATCATAAAACTAAGAATGCGCACATCATAAATGTAAGAATGCGCACATCATAAAACAGTGTAAGAATGTGCACATCATAAAACTGTAAGAATGTGCACATCATAAAATTGTGTAAGAATGCGCACATCACAAAACTGTGTAAGCATTTTGTATCAAAAACAGAATACACAAAGCAAAGTCCACACTGATAATGGATTGCCAGTGTGGTCAGGTTCTACAGTTGTGGAGTCCCCCAATAGTGAAGGATTCACAGAAGCGTTAACTGTCGCATGACAACTTGTTAGTTCCGTCGTTACTGAAGGTTAATCAACAATCCAATATCGTCTCTGACTCACCGAGCGACTTCGAATGCTTCATTATGATGTCCTGGAGAGATGCGGAAGTGAGACATATTTTATGGATTTATAGGAAATCTGTTTGAGATTGAGTACCCTGGGAGTCGATGACACCAAGATTGTGATAATTATTTCGCTTGGGGACTTAAATAAATACCAACACTGTATTTGTAAGAGCACAAACAAGTATATTTATGAATTCATTTCCATACTAAACTTAATAAAATGTGGGTTGACTCTGGTAGATTGACTCTGGTAGGTTTTATAAGCACAAAACACTTCTGTGTAATATACTTAATGCCATTAAAAGTGCAAGTTTTTTTAGTGTTTTTAGCTCTTGGATGGTGTGTTGTCCGTCGTCCGTCCGTCCGTTAACTTTTGCTTGTGTACACTCTAGAGGCCACATTTCTGATGCAATCATCATGAAACTTTGTCAGAATGTTTGTCTCAATGAAATCTCGGTCAAGTTCGAAAATGGGTCATGTGGGGTCAAAAACTAGGTCACTAGGTCAAATATTGGAAAAACCTTGTGTACACTCTAGAGGCCATATTTTTGACCCGAGCTTGATGCAACTTTGTCAGAATGTTTGTCTTAATTATATCTTGGTCAAGTTTGAAAATGGGTCACATGGGGTTAAAAACTAGGTCACTAGGTCAAATACTTGAAAAACCTTGTGTACACTCTAGAAGCCGTATTTCTGACCCAATCTTGATAAAACTTTGTCAAAATGTTTGTCTTAATTATATCTTGGTCAAGTTCAAAAATGGGTCACATGGTGTTAGAAACTAGGTCACTAGGTCAAACTTTGGAAAAACCGTGTGTACACTCTAGAGGCCATATTTTTGACCCGATCTTGATGCAATTTTGTCAGAATATTTGTCTCAATTATAGCTTGCTAAAGTTCGAAAATGGGTCACACAGGGTCAAAAACTAGGTCACTAGGTCAAATACTTGAAAAACCTTGTGTACACTCTAGAGGCCATATTTCTGACCGATCTTGATGAAACTTTGTCGAAATGTTGTCTTAATTATATTTTGGTCAAGTTCGAAAATGGGTCCCATGGGGTCAAAAATTAGGTCACTAGGTCAAATACTTGAAAAACCTTGTGTACACTCTAGACACCATGTAGTACGACTCGATTCATCAATGGTATAACAGCCAGTAGAGCGTTCACAGGCCCTCTTGGGCCTCTTGTTTTTAATTAAAATGTCTCCAAGATCGATTGCATAATTCCGATTTTACTTCTTTCAATACATGAATTTGATCGGTCACCAGATTTATGGGGAAGGTGGATAATTTCTAACATGTACATAACACTACAATCGATCTTGGAAATAAACACAAAATAGAAACACTTGCACTTTTAATGGCATTTATTTAGTATATATTTACATGTACTACATTTTCTCAAAAGATGTTGATGGAGTGGGGTGTTTGTCGGGGGTGGGGGTAGGGGTGGGGAGTTTTCTTTCATTCAAATTTGATACAAACCCCTCAACTTTCTCAAAATAAACAACCTGAAATAGGAGACAGCAACCCCAGAGGCTGATATGAGGAAGGATGTGACAGCGGCCTTTTATTTCTTGCGCCGAGGAAGTGTGCAGATTTCTTGCCCCTGCCCTTCCTAAAGAGACGCATGGCAATGCTTAAGTTTTTATTAAGAATCAATTTTACCATCTTGATTAATTAAGCCAGTACCATTTTGACTTTAAACCTGCTTGCATATAGGATTAAACAATATTCTGAGTTGTCAAATTTTCTCCACTCTTCTGCCATAATTGTATATGTTATTAGTTCAATGTAATCAACAGTTAGTGATATGCAAAAATAATTTGCTTTGATTTATTCTTAGGCCAAAAAAAACAAACCCTGTGTTTCCGGTGGCCCGACCAACTCTATTTTTAAGGGGCCGACCATAAAAAAAATTATGAAAAAAAATAAATTGTTCCAACAATGATTTATCACAATATATCGAGATAAACTGACATCACAGAGAAACTTTCAGTTGTATCATCAACTTGTATGGGGTTTATGAGATAAATACATGTAGAATCTCACAATATCTTGCTCCCAAAAAAAAAAAAGCAAAAAAAAAGCAAATACCCTATTTTTAGCTCGACTGATCAGAGATCAGCAGAGCTTATGCCGTGGTGCGTCGGCCGTCTGTCTGTCTGTCCGTCTGTCCGTAAACTTTTTTTGTAGCGACTACTCCTCTGAAACTACTGAATGGATTTTCATGAAACTTTACAGAAATGTTGCCCATGAAGTCTAGTTAATCCTAGCAAAAATTCAAGTTGATGTGAAATCCAAGATGGCCGCCAAATCTAAAAATAGGTTTTTAAAAAACAAGTTTGTAGCGACTACTTCTTGAAAACTATAAGTGATATTGATATGGGACTTTTTCTAAAATGATCAGCGTGACATGATGTTGGTCCTTGTCGAAAATCGTTTTGATTCGACGTTAAACATGGCTGCCAACGGCCATCTTTGTTTACATAGAGTTATATAATGAAAACTTGTAGCGACTACTCCTCTGTAACTACTTGACAGATTTTCATGAAACTTCACAGGAATGTTGCTTATTATGTCTTATTGATCCTAGCAAAATTTCAGGTCGGCCGGAAATTCAAGATGGCCGCCACGGCTAAAAATAAATTTTCAAAATACAAGTTCTTAGCGACTTCTTCTTGAAAACTATAAGTGATATTCATACGGGACTTTTTCTGAAGTGATCAGCATGACATGATGTTGATCCTAGTCGAACATTATTTTGATTCGACGTTAAACATGGCTGCCAGTGGCCATTTTTGTTTACATAGAGTTATATAGTAAAAACTTGTAGCAACTACTCCTCTGGCACGTCGACATATAAATAGGTCATATTGTGCGCGAAAACCTGTTGTTTCATAAGGTTCTCCCTGTATTGCTTAAAGTCACTTGTCAGATCTTGTTACTATACTGTTTTGGCCTTGTACGTCCGTCCGTTCGTCTGTCAGTCGTTTTTTGCTCATATTCTCAAACTGTTTTCAATAATTACTTTCATATATTTGATTTGCTGACTACTAAGGTCGTGCAGAAACATTCAGTCGTATTTCTGATTACCTCCAAACACAAGGGCACACACTTGGAAGTTTTGCGTTTAGATCAGCTTTCAGAAAAATGTTATAAGTGGGGGGGCATTAGATGGATGGATATCTGACATTTCTAGTTTATCCAGAATGTACACACTGTGTCTGTGATGTTGTAACATCGCTTGTAGGATCTTGTTTTATATTTCCAGGATGTACGCGCTGTGTCATAACCACCATGTCCTCGTATGATGAACTTCTGAAACAGGTCGAGAGTTTACGGCTCGAGAACTCGCATCTTCAGCGGGAACTGCACGACAATTCCTCCCACCTCTCCAGGCTGGAGAACGAGGCGTCGGGATTGAAGGACGCCTTCAACCAGTCGCTGAGTCAAGATGCGGGTGCCGATTATAGCTTCAACGATGAGTCAGTGTGCAGGGAACATATGGCCACGTATGGTAGGTTGATGTTCTCATCTGAAGTGCCATCTTTCTTATATGTGGTGGTTTGAATTTGTGAGTGTTATAATTTGTTTCTTTAAAAATTGCCCAATAGTAATTGAAATTTTTCCGAATCCCCACCAGCAAACTCCCTTTTGACATGATCAGCCCTGGATTAACTTGGAAAAAAGACACAAAGACGCCACTGCCAAACAACTAGCTCTTTTGACAATATTGGTAACATGTTTACATCATGGTAACTTAAGGACATGTTACTGTCATAAGAAGATCTATTATATATACACAGTGAAAAACAAAGAAATCAAATGAAAATGGGTGATGCGATGGTTTTGCTGATTTTTGAGACCTTTGCCAAACGATTTTAGCAAAGAACATAATTATTTTGTGCCCACTTTAATAAAAGGTGTAGCCTATTTGACTGTTATTGGAAGTTCTTTTCTTCTATTTTTTATGCCCCCGAAAGGCGGCATGTAGTAGTCGCACCATCTGTCCGTATGTCCGTCACACTGTCTTGTCTGGAGCATATCTTCAAAACTATTGCGGGACTGCACTGAAACTTCACACAATGATAGAGGGCGATGAGAGGAAGTGCAAAGTGCAAGAACCGTAACTCTGTCGTCATTCAAATTAGAGTTATTGCCCTTTGTAATTTTATACATAGAAATTTTGTCCGGAGCATATCTTCAAAACTACTCATGGGACTGCAATGAAACTTAACGCAGTTATAGAGGGCAGTGAGTGGAAGTGCAAGGTGCAAGAACTGTAACTCTGTCTTCTTTCAAATTAGAGTTATTGCTCGTTGTAATTTTATACTTAGCTTTTTTGTTCGGAGCGTATCTTCAAAACTACTGATGGGATTGCAATGAAACTTTACACAGTAATAGAGGACAATGAGAGAAAGTACAGAGTGCAAGAACCTTAACTCTGTCTCATGCAAATTAGAGTTATTGCCCTTTGTATTTTTATACTTTCATGACTTGAGGGTGTTATATTCGAAAACCAAAAGCACAGAAATTATGATGATTTCATGAGCCATCGGTTATATATCAGTAGCAAAACCACACACAAACATTATAGACAGGTGGAAGATCCCTAGAAACTATGTAATATACAACAACACAACACAAACAAAAGAAAGAGATCAAAGCTGGATGTTTAACCACCATAGAAACATGCCCTCCATGGCTGGTAATGATGCATGTCTGCCTGTGATGTTGAGTGCTTCCCCTTTCAGGTCTGTCTGTTAAATCATGCAGGCTGTTACACAATGTTAATGGCAGAGCAGGGCCTTCCCCAGGATTTTTTTAAGGGATAGTGGCATTTAACGGGCGAGGGTGTGTGGTGGTTGCGGGAGGGGGTCCTCTTCTGCATGTGAGGGGGTCCCCTCCTGCATGTCGATTTTTTTTTTCATGTTTTGAAGTAAAATACGGGTTTTGGCATACACCTGACACATTTAAAACATGTTTTAAATATATCTACCAGTCTGCTATAGATAGTAAATGTAGATTTTTTTACTGTTTTTTTTTTGGAAAAAGATGATAACACTCAGCTTTATACATCGTTTCCTTTGCTGTTCTAGATATTTTTTTTGTCTTGTAAACACTTCATTATAGATGTGGTGAAGTTAAGCAGGAGTAATTATATTATTTTTAAGTGAATAACATTTAAAAAAAAACACACTTGAAAATGCAGTGTCGTGTGTTTTTTAAGCATCCGAAATAAGGACTATCCGGATTAACATCAACTTTTTACGCTGACATTGTCTTACAATAACTTAACGTCTCAGTCATGTTAACGGCATCAAGCCAATAGCGTTTTCGAAAAAAATAGGTAGGAAATGGTTATAAAGGTTATAAGTTTATTTAAAAGTTATAAAATTGCTGGACATCTTTATTCATAATTAATCATAATTAATTATTTTAGTTGATACACGGAAGCAAATTCAAAACCGGAAGAAACCTAAATTTATAATCTGAACCCGAGATTCTTATAATTTTATGTGATTATCGAATAATTTGCGTTTGTGAGATTATTTTCTCATCATTATCTATTTAAAACGCGATAAAATGGATGGAGGCACGTTAATTCAACGCTACAATAAAATATAACAGAAGTAAATTGTTTTCACATTTGATGACGTAATATGTTTACAGGTCATGTACGCATGGTTGAATTCTTGAATAAGACCCTTATCACGGAGGTAATTAACACCTCTGCCTCTCTAATTCTTAGGAAAACACTCCAATCAGGAGCTAAGGACATATGATTGTCAGGAGTTTATGCCTCAAGGCGTTATTTGATCAGATATGTCATTAATTAACACTGGGAAATGAATGTTTTGACCCACTTTTAAGGGATCGCGGCACGGTTTTAAAGGGTCGCGGTCAGATTAAGGATCGCGGCATGTCTGTTTCAAAAGTTAAGGGATCGCGGCGCCGCTACGCCATAAATGGCTGGGGAAGGCCCTGCAGAGTATGCATTAAATGAAACATTTGTCAAAGTATTCGGAAGCGTTACATTATGCTATCACATCAAAATTTACATACTATGCCGAATAAATATTTTTGTGTCACCTGCGTAGCATGGCAGAATTTGAAACCTAGGGATCACTTATCCGTCGTCTGTCGTCGTCCGTTTGTTACACTTTAACCTGCAACCTAACCTTGGCCGTAACATGAAAAGTATGTGACATGTTCATGAAACTTCACACACATCTTCATCTTAACCTAAGGAATGTTGTTACTCATGTCCAATAACTCTGACTTTCATTTTGGCAGAGTTAGCCCCCTTTCATAAAACTTCAACCTGCAACCTAACCAAGCTCATAACTGGCCATAACTTAAAAAGTACACGGCAGGCGACACAAGTGTTCCGTGGAACACCCTTCTAGTTAATGCCTCAGTGCACTATTACGCTGTATCCCCTATATGCTGGGCTGTATCCCCTATATGCTGGGCTTTATTCTCTATATGCTGTGCTGTATCCCCTATATGCTGGAGTGTATCCCCTATATTCTGGTGCTGGGCTGAAGCTAAGCATAAAACAAATAGCGTGCAGATCCAAATGGTTTATTTATAGCACAGGTATTGTTTACGTAAACACATGTGTTAAAAAGTTTGCATATCTTTTTAATGAAGCAGATGTTTCAATTAACGCCTGGGTACATCGGTAATTTAATGCAATTTGGACTGTAATAGTGTACACTTATGTGACAAAGGTCTAGTATATCATCTCCGTAAAGGTTAAACATAAACATATTGCTGCTTAATAATAGATGTTGCTTACATTCTGTCCATCTTGTTATGTATGACCCCACCCTCCAGCTACACTTGAATATGGATTCTGTAGCACTTAGGTAGGGTGATTATCAATATTGCACTGTGTGTGTATGTATTTCTAAGGATTATAGTCTGTCCACCTACGACAGGCGTCCTATCTGAAGAATATAGGCACAATTGAGTCTGGACTTTTATCTGGGTGTTTGTGGGTGATGTGATGATATGTCTACTTGAAGCAGCGAACTCAGTGGTTTCTTTATAGTGCTGCCACACTGGAATACCACGCCGTAGTAGACATGATACCCCCACTCACATTATTCTGACACTGGTCAATCAGTCTTAGCACTACCCATTATTTGCTCGTCAGGCAAGGGTTACAAGTGACTACTCCATTTTTAAAGTCTTTGGTATGACGCGGTCAGGGGACTCGAACCCAGGACCTCCCGAATGCAAGGCAGACACTCTAACCACTACACCACAATGCTTTGGTTCGATATTACACTGTTACATCCTTTATATATACTTGGAGACTTTTCTAAGTCTACACTTTTTGAAACCCAATAACTTTTTTATTGTTTGACCGATTTCTATAAAATTGTGCATGTAATAATGTAAACCTATTGCGCAGATAAATCAAGCAAATTATATCAATTTTAATTACTGAAAACAGGCAACATGCATTGCGCGTGCTTTATGCATTTTCACGTCAGAAAATTAAAATTTGTGCAAACAATGTTATCTTTCTTTACAATTTATTTTTTAAGATAACTTTCCAACCAAAAAAACACATTATATTGATAATTCATTCATTGTTCGTGAAAGGGGCTGGCGTGGCGCAGTCGGTAGCGCGGCGGATTTGTAACCGGAGGCCCCGGGTTCAATCCTCCGTGGTGCCACTGAGTTCCGTCGGTGTGTTCTTGGGCAAGACACTTTACCTTAGCCTCGTCCGTCGGATGGGGACGTAAACCGGGCGGTCCCGTGTATCGGTCTATCCTCCGAGCACGTTAAAGAACCATAGGAATCTATTCGATAATAAGAGTAGGGCAGGTTCCCGGATTCCTATGTATCCTTCCCCTCTCTCTGGGGCGGCTCTAAATAACCTATACTGTGTTGATGAGCCGTTAAACAACATTCAATTCATTGTTCGTGAAATTAATATATTTTCAGTTTTGTCTTAAATAATTTTGGGTGGGTGGGGTAAGAGTTTTCATCCATTTTCTAAATAGAATTTTATAACGTTATTTGTAGTTGAAAAGATCGAAAAGAAAACATAAATTGTTTTTAATTTAATAATTTATAATATTTTTTCTCGATATTTGCTACATAATTCACAATATTGTGACTTTTTAAATAAAATATCCGAATACCATTACATTTTTAAAAGAACACAAACATAATTGCATATTCCTGATTTATTTTGATAAAAGGATTACACCTAATACAAAATATTTACACAAAACATAATTTTATTAAAAATATTGAAATTATGAAAATTTCGCAACACCATTTTGTGACTTTTGGTTTTTAAAAAAACGACGGTACGGTTTGGTTTTCAGAGCATATATCAAATTATATACCTTAACGAGTAATATTTTTGATTATTTTTATTATAATATACATACATGAGTTGTACCAAATACATTTTTGGCCAATCCATATAAAAATAGGGTAAAAATAAAACGTCTTAAAAAGTGTAGACTTAGAAAAGTCTCCAAGTATATATATACGTACAACTTAGTTTTATGGCTCATCATCTGTTCGCAAAGGGTTCGATAATTGCAGAATGCCAAAATGCGAGTCAATTTCAGAAAATGCAATTTGAACATGCTAGCACTTGCAAATAATTGCGTGTGTAATGTTATGCCAGTTGAATGCCTAGCTAATAAAAGCATCTCTCGTGGTGATAGATAAACCTTAAATGGTGGGAGAAACTCATAAAATGTTCAAACTCATTTTAAGATAATATCCCATACATGGATGTAAAACAATAAAACTTGATGGAGTTGTCAAAGGATAAAAGTGTTATACTTGTTATGCTATGAAAAGATTGAATGAGGAAATGCAAACAAGGGCTACATTTTCCAACCCTGTCACTTTGACATTTCCTCAGGGTAACAAAGTTAGGCTTCAAGAAAAGGATTTGGAATGCTTAGTTCTACATTGTAATGCTGTTGGAATTTTGTGCAGATTGTGTAGATATGATTGATCAGTCCATTCCTACCACAAATTTAAATGATATTGTGTCAGGGCCTTTTACACCTATATAAGTTATAACAGGGGTCGAAATTCGGCCTCTTCCCAATTGCAAAAAAGACTATTGCGCAACTAGTGCGTAAATTCCAGACACAGGTTTCAATTTAAGAAGCAAATCTATGAATGAACATGTAGTAACAACACAAGAAGTAAATTGTCCATGTGTCAGATTCCTGATTAGAACATTGAAGTTTGAATAGGAAATAAGAAAAGCAAAGAAAAGCAATACATGCAACTGTACGTTTATGCCTTATCTACTATTTAACCCTTAACCCGCTAAGCTCGACTATAATAGCCTTTGCTTCCATTGTAAACCCAGATCAGCCTGCGAGTAACTTGCAGGCTGATAATGGTTTACAATGTCCAGCTGCTGATCAGTCGTTTTCCCCAAAACACCCCTTTGTCACATAAATGGAATAGTCTTAATTCAAAGAAAGAACAGTCCATTATATGTATATATATGTAACGGGTTAAGGGTTAAATACTGGTTAAGTGTTGTAATTGTATTCTTCTTTGGATCATCTGAAAAACAAGTTATAATTTTATGTTTAAAAAAACAACTCAGTTTCTTAAATAGTAAAATCTTATTTATTGATATATAAAGAGAGTAGATATGGAACAGGCATTGATTTAAGTATGAAGGTATGTTTTGATATGTTTAACCAGCTGTTAACTGCCAGTTATAGATACAGTTGTACATCGTTATGGGTAACTTACCACTGAAATTATCATCGAAGCTTTGTTTTTCCTTTGAATTCCATCAAATGTGTAGAGCTAGTAGAGCGATACAGGCCCTTCTGGGCCTCTTGTTAATTACTGGTCAAGTATTATAATTGTATTGTATGATCATCTGAAAAACAAAAATTATATAAGCATAAATTGACTAAACTGAGTTTCCAAAATAGTATAATCTAAATTACAGGGCTCGAAATTAGCACTAGTCCTGTAGCCCGAGGCTAGCAAAAATGCTGCCGGGCTAGCAAAGTCTGTGTCTGGGTAGTCCCGATGGGCTAGTAACAACAATTATTGAAATAAGAAATAAATTATAAATCGATAGATGATGTATTGCCAGCACTGTCTAACCTAACAGGTCTTTTAAAAACCTGATATTTCCAAAGTTTCAATAAATGTAAAACTCGTATAAAGAAACCGAAACTTGAATTAAAATAGTATTTTCTGTTGAATATTATATTGGGCTAGTAAATTTTGAGCAAGTCTAGTGATTTTACCCAACTACTAGACCGGTGGTCTAGTAAACTAAAAATGTTAATTTCTAGCCCTGAATTATTTATTATATACTTCCCAGTGAAATAATGGATTGTATGGTTAGAATAAACCTTATATTCTCATTGTTTATATTTTCACAGTGAGAATATAAGAACTTATATTCTCACTGCCGGAAAAACTGGAACTACTTTTTCCTACATTTTCTTATAACAGTCATAATTCGTGTCAAAGTTTAGAACTATATTCTATGCGCACTAAATACATGTAAATTGCCTCACACGCTGGCATTACTACATTTATCCGCGAATACGTTAAAGGGGAACTGTCGGAACGAAACGTATTTTCTGTTTGAAACAGATTGGTAGTGTTGCATGATAAAGCACTCATGAAAATAGGTTTTTTCACTTCTCGATGAAAATAAATCCTATATTCACTCCAAACCAAAAAATATCCTCTAGGTATTGATATAAAATAAAGAGAAGTAAAAATTTGTAACATAACTGGAATGATCTAAATTTAAAGAAAGGACTGTCAATTATACATTCCTAGCGGGCTACGGGTAAAACAGGTGTTATCATACAGTTAGTTGTACATTGTTATGGGTGGGTAACTTATCACCGTGAGGTTAAGAAACATTGCAACTGGGTGTCTGCAAGTAAAAAAAGATAGATTTAGATTTCAGCTGTTTATCAAGTGAACCACCTGCATGTTGATGTGAGGTGTGATAAGATAGGGATCTTTTGTTGTGATACATGGACTGTGGAGAATGGGATAGTGAGTTCTGACAGGAGTAATTATTGTACATGGGTGTCTCTATGAACATGTGTTGTAGTTAAAAGGACACACGGTCAATCTTGTTTTTATGCCCCTTCATTCAAATAATGGTGGAAGGCATGTATAGTTTTACCTCTGTCCGTCCATCAATCCGTATCCAACCGTCCGTCCTCCGTCCGTCCATCCATCCAACAATCCATCCATCCATCCATCCAACAATCAATCCATCCATCCATCCATCCATCCAACAATCCATCCATCCATCCATCCATGTGTACTTCCCGCATAATGTTGCGCGGGCCCTAACTTCGGTAATTGTTATACAGTCTTCTCCAAATTGTTTATGGACACAATCTCTTAGTCAAGTTTGATAATCAGTCCCATAGCCTCAGTAATTCTAGAGTTATGCCCCTTAGAATAGTAACAATTCACAAATTAAGTTATCCAGACTAACTTGGATAATTAATTATATAGGGTAATTGTTATCCATGCCTCCGCCATTCGAAGATTTTCCTTATGGGTAATCTAATGTTAAAATTCTGTCAGTTGTTTCTTCTAATATTGTTTACATTTAAATTGTTCCCACAAGTTCATTTATCAAACAATATCGTTGGTTTGCTTTTTCTCTACCAGGACCCTGCGCAAAACTTGTTGCAGCAATTCTAACTTCATTTTATTATCATTTAGATATTTTACTTTAAATTTCATAATGTTTTATTGTATTCAAATTTAATAAAAAAAATACCTGTAACCTACGTATACCTACTCACTTATGAAATCCTTAACTAGGAGAAAAACATCAAACAAAATATTCGTTAAATGTGGCCTAATCGTGACAATTCTGTCAATTATTTGGTTAATTTAACCCTTATAAATATTGTCTGGTGGTTTCCATCAAGTAAACCACATATAGAGAGATACAGTTTCAGTTTACAATTATTTCCATTTGGATTTATTATATTTGCATAAATTTTAACTTTTACATAACATGCTTAAGTGAACATATACAATTTTGTCGGGCATCACTTTCAACAAAAGCGTTTATCTTTTGTTGTGTAAAAAATCATTTATTGAAGTTTTAACTCAAATAAAGCGAGACGGTTTTACGATAGCAAATAAATTAAATTTGAATTATTGATATCTTTATTGTTAAACATTCTGGTACATTTGCATGGATTGGGTCGTTACTGTGTTCTTTATGGGTTCTTTGTTGATAGCTGCATCTTTCTTTGCACACAGACTATATGGGAGTGTTTTGATAAAAAAAATGGATATTAAAGGCCAGTAATTGGTGAAAAAAATGACACAATATGTTCTTGTTTAAGTGGGAGTGTTTTGATAAAAACAATTGGATGTTAATAAAGATTTTGTTAAGCTTGCCAGTAATTAGTGAAAAAATGATACATGCTATTGTTTAAGGTAAGTGCAGCCTATATACTTTTTTTAAACTGGAATTTGAAAATTAGATTTAAAAAAATAAGTGTGAGTTGAATGTGAGACTAATGAAACTGAATAAATAAAGAATCAGTAACAATAGTTGTGTGTTGACCCCTCTTAATATAAGTCTCGGTGAGATCATTCAGGCAATATTACAAGCTGAAGATGTATTAGGCCAAACAAAAAAATATGTGTGGTTCAGGTAACGCGACCGACTCTATTTTAAGGAGCCGACCCTAAAACTTTTTATGCAGAAATTAAAAAAAAAAAAAAATATTGTTGATAATGCAAAAAAAACAAACTCAAGGTATAGTAATTAACATATTAAATTCATTATCAGAATTGAATTCATTATTGAGAAAGAAAAAAAAAACAATTTTTTTTTGCCGGTGTTACCTGAACCACATATATTTTTTGTTTGACCTTACTTAAGGGACATACATGGACTCTGATAAATAGCTAGAGTTTTTTTTCTATACTACCCTTTTCTAAAATCATCATCAATATTATTCCTAGTACTATAAGTCAGGGAACTTTTGAAAAACCAACACCTTAAAGACATCACACCAGAATCAAAAGATCACGGACATTTTACAGCTAGAGACGATCACAAATTTGTTAATCCTCTACTGTGAAAAATATTTATTGAGGCCCTGACATAATTTTATATAAGACTACAATGTGCAATGTTTCTTACAATTGCAAATATTCATTTTATTGTTTGGAATAGAAACATTAAAATACTGGCAGATTAAAAAGGTAAAATCTGCAAATACAATACTAAAAATATTGAAATTAAATCATATTGGTACTGTTACACATACAATTTTGAAATAATTAAATCGGATTTAAAATTGTTTGTCGGGGCCTCATAATATAACGGTACATACCAATCTCCAATTTTGCATGAAATTCTCGTACTTCTCACAATGCATTAAAAAAACAATCATAATTATGCCCCCACTATTTCTATAGGATGGATTAGGCTGGTGGGATGTCTTTAAATGGTGATGATGTTTCATCGTAAACTCTTATTCTCATGGTCATTATTTTTCATCATCTTTCATGTTACTTTTTTTCGTTACATTTTCGAAAATAATTCAGGTAACGATTTATCGTCACATAGTATAATCTTGCAAACTTTCAATGTGAGGGTTTTCCATCACCCAGATTGAAACAAAAAACTGTCAACTTGATCAAAGTGAAACGCTTCATTCCCGTCGCGAAACCCATACTTTGATATATTCAAGTCAAAGCTAAATTCTTCGTCTATACATTTTTAGAAAATGTTATAACATTCATCAAACAGAATTCGATAAAATTTGCATGATATGCAGTAACACGTGTGTTTACCTTCTGCACCGATTTTTGTCATTTTTCTCGAAAATCAACCCGTATGTAGACCGGTTCTCGTTTATAAAGCCACTGACGGATTCCCTATCTATACTTCTACCGATAAACTAACATACCAACAGGCAACACTAACGGCGATAAACATAGGGACGTGAAATAGATCGAACTTGTAGCATGGTAGCAAGTTCGCATATTTAATTATGTGATGAGATCACCATTTAAGTTGATGGTTTTTCAAAAGCTCCCTGACTGACTATTACTTATTACTATCAATGTCAGTATCGCCATAATTAACTTAACAATGACCTTTTTTATTATTGTCATTATCATTATCACCATTTTCATCACTACCATTGTCATGACAGTCGTTACATTTTTATCATCATCATCGTCATCCTCCTCCTCATCATCATTATGGGGGCGTCCGTGGCCGAGTGGTTAACGTCTCTGACTTGAAATCACTTGCCCCTCACCGCTGTAGGTTCGATCCCTCAGGGGCCTAGGAATCTTTATGTGAGGAAGCTATCCAGCTGGCTTGCGGAACGTCGGTGGTTCTACCCAGGTGCCCGCCCGAGCACGAAAATTGCCCGGAGGGGCACCTGTGGTCTTCCTCCACCAGTGGAAGCTGGAAAGTCGCCATATGACCTTAGCTGTTGGTGCGACTATAAAATCCAATTCAGTCAGTCATCATCATTATACATTTTCATCACTACCATTGTCATGACAGTCGTTACATTTTTATCATCATCATCGTCGTCTTCCTCCTCCTCATCATCATTATACATTTTCATCACTACCATTTTTATGACGGTCATTACCTTTATCACCATTTTCATCATCATCATCATCATCATCATCATCATCATCATCATCATCATCATCATCAACATCATCATCAACAACATCATCATCATCACCACAACCATTCTCATCATAACTGCCTTTATCATCGCTTTTATACAATCTTTTATTCAGCAAAATTCCAAAAGGTCATAAGACCCATGAGGATACAAAACATATATATACTCTGTAAAAAAAATGTTTTGGACCATAACAGTGTTCGAACCCGTACAATGATCACTGAACCATGACATTCGACCATAACCCTTATTATCTCAGTTGATAATTCAAAATAGATCAACAATCAACAATACCTAATTATCGTTTACAATGAACTGTTACTTTTTATGGACTTTGCAACATTTTTTACAGACCCTTTGTGTGTAGGCGGTATTTTTTTAAATATCAAATCCTGTTTGGAATTTAATGTTTCTGGTACCAAATTAACCGGTTACTAAAAAAAGATACTTAAATTCTGTCCACAAGTTTTATTTTTTTATGACTTTATATACCCTGTCCAAAACTTTTTTTACCGAGTATATAGTTATGTGTACTTACGCAAAAGTACTCATCACCACCATCACCACCAGTAAGTTATGTACATGTCTTGCTTATAATATCACTGCTAAATTGTCTATTATACTGTGATCATTAAAAAGCTCATTACAATATTCAGGTATGAAACCAACCTTCTCATTTAATTATGATGAATAAATACTGTATGGGTAATACATCTGACACAATCAGCAGGTGTTGTAAGGTGTAAATTACCATGTATACATACATGTATGTAAACATATCTCCATTTCCTTCCTACTGGTATTGTAGGTTGATTTATTACTGATTTTTCATTGTATGAAAAAATAATCCAGATCCAAAAAAAACATTTTTAAATAATGCAGAATGGAGTATATTGTAACAGAAGGTTTGCAGTGTTTTTTTAGGCTGTTTTATAGCCGATATTGGGCCATATTCCCAATCTCAAAACATACCTTTTTTCCCCGAATTTTGAGACGAAAAATCCAAAAATGTCTTTTGCAAAAAAAAAAAATCACCTAGATGTACCTGCCTATACCCACTTATAAAATCCTGGGTTGGGAAACAGGAAAGACATATATATTTAAGGATGGCCTCGGGAGATATTATGTCTGTAATAACAGGATTATAGCAAGTGTACCACACAGTCGTTGGAGCTTCTCAGGGCCCCATCCTGTATTATAGCCTTATAGGTTAAAGGCTCTGGGGTTGGTTTATTAATATTATTATCAGTAGATATTATTCGGTATTTAGTTTATCTGTAATATCAGGATTAAAACAGGTGTACCAATCAATGGTTAAAGCACCTCATGAGGGCTCCATTATAGATTATCTGTACTTTCCTTTTGTGTTTGATGGAAGCTGTGGTCGATTCTAGACTTGTTGGGAATATTGATGAAAAAATTGAAACACAACAGAAATATTATAATCAATCAATAGTTGCCTTTCATTCTAATCTATTTACTTTGATAATTTTTTCATAGAAGCTAATTTTCTCTTTCAACTGCACAAATTTTACAAATGGGCGTTAACCACAACTTGATTAGGTATCATTGTATGTATGAGCCGCCCATTGGGTGTAATGCTGATTGTCATAACACGATGGTGTCTTCTAGTAGCAGTATGCTGACTCAGTGCTCAGCTTTATAGCATTGACATACTGGAATACCACACCATAGCGCTACCATGCAGGGCTTTCCTCAGCCCTTTAAGACATGGCGCTACCGTGATGCCTTCACTTCAGAAAGTTACCTGTCGCCACACTTTAATGTAGCCGCGATGCCTCAAATTAGTTGCGGCGATTCCGTAGTTTTATCAACATTTCAAGTTTGCCCATGGCTTACTTGAGCTGTTTATCTTTACTGTTCCCTTAATTTATCCCTAAATAACAACTGATGACTGTCATTTTCACCTTCGGGGACAATCAAGATATACACAAAATTTAAACAACAGCTTAGGTCATATGGCGACTTTCATTGGTGGAGGAAGACCCCAGGTGCCCCTCCGGGCAATTTTCGTTGGGCGGTCACCTGGGTAGAACACCGACGTCCCGTAAACCAGCGGGATAGCTTCCTCATAAAGATTACTATAGGCCCATGAGGAATCAAACCCACAGAGGTGGCGGTCAAGTGATTTCAAGTCAGATACTAACCACTCGGCCACGGACGTCCCAATAAAAGCTGGAAAGTAGCCATATGACTTAAGCTGTAGCTGCGACTAAAAATCCATTTCAACTCTTACAGCAGCATTCTGTGACTGAATGGTAGTGGCACTGTTGAAAATGGGTGCAAACACAGGCATAATTAATTTTTTATCTCCATATATGCCAGCTAGGACCGTCTCTTCCCAACACCTGCAGTGTACTGCGTAGGCAGTCACAGTACGGCATAGTAAACTTTTCTGCAGCGTGGGTGGTAACTTTTTATTTGAATTTCTAGCTGATTATAAAGAAATTTGACAAAATACAAACAGAATCCATGAAACAAGATGTCACAAGGTTTTGTAAAAAATTATCTCTTGTCCTCAAAACCATTTATGCTAATTTACAAATCAATTAAGCATACATCAGATGCTATTGTCAATTGTTTGCTATTCATGAAAGATAATCAGATTGTATTGATAAAGCAGCCCACTGATGCAGGGACATGATGTCTGTCTGTTGATCTTTCTGAATTACTTCTCATTCCCCTTTGTTTGTAAAGGAGAGCAATAGTTGTAGGTGGGTACAAATTAATTTATTGGAAATTTTAAAACAACTGGACAAAAATTCATTCAGTGTGGATGTGGAGTTAACTGGTTAGTAAACTGGAACATTTGGTAAAAACAGTTAAAAGAACTGGCTTGGTTAAAAAAGAACCGGCTGGGTGAAAGAATGTGAAAGAATTTGCTCAGTGAATAATGGTTTGCTAAAAATTGGCTCACTGAAAAATTCTTGGTGAAAACTGGATTAGTAAAATCATGCTTGAAGTACAAACTGGCATAGTTAAAACTGAAATTGTGAAAACTGGCCTGGTGGAAGAAAACGGCTCTATGAAAACTGGCTCAGTTAAATCTGGCATAGCAAAGAAATTGGTTAAAAAAAATTGGTGAAAACCAGCGAAGTGATTCAGGTTCATGAGTTTGTTTTCCACTCGCACCATTTGCGAAGAAAATGTTGAAATTTTTATATTGGAAAGTGGTTTCTGTCTCACTAAGACTCTAAAACCATACACATTGAAAACCATTCTCATGGACAACACTCAACTCTGCGGCTTGACTACAATCCTTAGCATTGCACGCGCGCACGTAAAGGCGACAGGTGCAATTCTTGTCTCGTTCGCTGGAGAAAAAATCAATGGCTTTATATTAAATAAAAGCCGTAGGATACTAGATTATGTAAAACTGGATCATGGAGTCCATCTGAATTGTGAATTGAACAGTGTTATTATGATGTTACACGCCGGTTGATTTTTGCATTGAGCTGTGTATGAATGAAATGCCATGTTGTCATTCATATCTAGGCCCAAATAAAAATGAATAACTTTACATTCTCATCACAAATGACACATAATTTTATGCTTTTGTTTCATGAATGAATGCTCCCTTTAAAAAACATAAACACTGAAATGCCAAAATATTGTATTCATACACTCATTCACATATAAGCAAAACAATTTTAAAACTCACAATTTTAAAAATGACAATGCTTGAAAAATGTAACAAATAGATCAACAATGTGATATAAACCAAAAATGACACTTTAACTTAGTGAAAATGTCTTTTTTACAAAAAGACACTTCCTGTGATGCAAAAGGTGTATTATACCTTATTCAGAGATGGGCAGCTGTCTGCTCTACTGTTTAAATTAGAAGCTTGTCATTTAATCAATGCCATGTTTTGCATGCATTAGATGGGGAGAAATTCTATAAAACCGGATTTTTTTTAGGTTTAATTTTGTTTCGTTTTATTAACTGAAATTTTGAGAATAATTAGACTTTTTGGAATTGGAATTGTGATGATTGATCGTTATTATTGTAATTAATTGGCTGTTAAAGGGACACTGTCCGTAACTTTTAGGTTATAAAACACTAATTATGTTCACAAACATTACACATTAAAACATTATTGAATATTTACTAATTAAAAGCAAGATTGTGTGACGGAATCGATCACGGTAGTGTACCGAATCGCGAGTTTGAACTAGCAGCCCAAACCAAAGTTACATTCGCGGGTAATAATAGTGCACCTGCATTAGTCGACGTCGCTCTTGAGCTAAGTAGGCCATACATATTACGCAATACATACTATGTAGAAAATCTAACGCGTTAATGATCAGCAGAAAAGGTAAATAAGGTGTGTCCCACATTATTTACAAATAATAATTAAACCAGTTTTTTTTCAAACTCACCAATGTATTACTGCAGACTTCTTTGGGTCTATGCTCATGTGTTCATGTATACATTTCACTGAATAAAAGTCGGACAGTTATTTGGTTATGCTCAAGATCTGCTTACTTACGTACAGTGTCCCTTTAATTGGCTGTTAATTGGGTAGGAAATCAACCACATGGTAATTAGGCTTTAATGCTTGTTCTGAATCATTTAAAGATGAATATACACCCTTTTTTTGTAGTATTATCTTTTTGCAGTATTATCAGTTAACAAATTTAACTCTTAAAGGGACACATGGCAATAATGATTTTTTGAAAACTCCCAGCGTCCCGTTAGTTATTCTAAATAACATGCATTATTTCAATCATTAATAATAATTATAAGAATAGTATAAACCAATTTTTTTTTGTATATTACTGACTTTTGATAATACTGCACCAATAATATGATTCAACATTCGGTAAAATAACGTTGAGAATTGAAAACACACAATTTTATTTAATGATATGCAAGCCGGTTTAAAGTCAAAATGTTCCTTGATAAATAAGTAGAAACGCTAATATTGATGCTTGATAAAAACATCAAGATTGCCGTGTGTCCCTTTAAACATCATATAAACATTGATTGATAGTCCCGGAGAGAAACATATATTTTAATCCGCTACTAAGTTGTATGTAAAAATAAGTATTTGCATGACGTAGATACTACTTTTACCACTGCGTGACTGCACGGGGAAATGAGGTAAATCTATATAGTATAGCTGCACAACTGTTGCCAGATAATTGATAAATACAGTTACCTGTGGATTAATTTAACTGTTCAAAGTTTTCTACGTCATCAAATAAAAATCTTATTCACGCTTTTCACAGATATTGCAATGTGTGAATTGTAAATATGTATTGTTGTGTATTGATTTCAATTTAAATAGACATAAACATGTTCATGAAACACAACTTGGCCGGAGAACTTTAAGTGAAACTTGGTAGAGTCGTTGAATTGAATTGGGTTTTAATGCTCACCAACACATGAAAGGTTATATGGCGCCTTACAGGCATGAACATGGCAGGCTCATTCTCCATGTACATCGAGATAAAATGTGGAAAAGGGGCCTAGAACCTTCTCACCCTGAACTGCAGAGTTGCTGCAAATTCTATCGTAGAAACTCCATTTACGCTGGAGCCACGTTTATTGTTTTTCTGCCACTGCTCTTTTGATGTGAGCAAGATGGCACCTGAAACAATGCAGGGATCATGATGAAGACCTTTACATGTTTAATGAACATGAACAAAAAATGATAAAATGAAACATGAATTAGGGGGGATTCTACCCCTCTGCCTACCCCTCCAAAGGGATCTGCAGTGGCCCTATTTTTTGCCCCGTGACGAAACAGGGCCCCCGGGAACCACACGGGGCTAGAGTCAGTTGAGAAATAGGAAATTAATTAAGGGTGTACGTGCGTGGTGGGAGGGGTTTGTGCGGTTGTGTGTAAGTGGCTGATGTGAAGCTCGGACCTGCGCGGCAGTCTTCCCAGTAGACTGCTGGGTTTGCATCAGACCGTACCTCAGAGCAGAACGTTCAGTGAATTATCAATATGCACCAGTCATAAATCAATATCTCTTGCTCTGAAATGTGCGTCTTTACCACTACCAAACTCTTTGGCATGGATTAGATTCAGGTATAGAGCCCAGGACCACTGGGGGATAGGCTTACCTGGGTTCCAAACTCTAGAAATTTTACAACAGATAATTTGCGCGTTATTTATCATACTAATTTTACTAAGTTGATGAAGCAATGCAATCAGTCATTAGGAATTTGCCAAGATAATTTGAATTATTTGATAATAAGTATGGTATGCAAGTATTAAGTCTTAAAACTGACAAATGTTTAGAAGAAGAAAAAAAAACAGGCTGATGATACGGAGTGCTGTAAGTGCTTTGAAGAATCGAGATTGCCCTGTGTCCCTTTAATGTTGCAGGCTTGCCTCCATCGCTGATGATAGTCAGGATTGCCCAACGTCCCTTTAATGTTGTAGACTTGCCTCTGTTGCTGATGATAGTCTGGATTGCCCAGTGTCCCTTTATTGTTGCAGACTCGCCTCTGTTGCTGATGATAGTCTGGATTGCCCAGTGTCCCTTTAATGTTGCAGACTCGCCTCTGTTTTTGATCAATGATAGTCTGGATTGCCCAACGTCCCTTTAATGTTGTAGACTCGCCTCTGTTGCTGATGATAGTCAATCTGCCCAGTGTCCATTTAATGTTGCAGGCTCGCCTCCATCGCTGATGATAGTCAGGATTGCCCAGTGTCCCTTTAATGTTATAGACTCGCCTCCATCGCTGATGATAGTCTGGATTGCCCAGTGTCCCTTTAATATTGTAGACGCGCCTCCATCGCTGATGATAGACAAGATTGCTGAGTGTCCTTTTAATGTTGTAGGCCTGCCTCCATTACTGATGATAGTCAAGATTGCCCAGTGTCCCTTTAATGTTGTAGACTCGCCTCCATCGCTGATGATAGTCAAGATTGCTGAGTGTCCCTTTAATGTTGTAGGCCTGGCTCCATTACTGATGATAGTCAAGATTGCCCAGCGTCCCTTTAATGTTGTAGACTCGCCTCCATTGCTGATGATAGTCAAGATTGATGAGTGTCCCTTTAATTTTGTAGGCCTGCCTCCATTACTGATGATAGTCAAGATTGCCCAGCGTCCTTTTAATGTTGCAGACTCGCCTCCATCGCTGATGATAGTCAGGATTGCCTAGTGTCCCTTTAATGTTGCAGGCTCGCCTCTGTTGCTGATGATAGTCAGGATTGCCCAGCATCCCTTTAATGTTAGACTCGCCTCTGTTGCTGATGATAGTCGAGATTGCCCTGTGTCCCTTTAATGTTGTAGACTTGCCTCCATCGCTGATGATAGTCAGGATTGCCCTGTGTCCCTTTAATGTTGTAGACTCGCCTCTGTTGCTGATGATAGTCAGGATTGCCCAGTCTCCCTTTAATGTTGCGGACTGGCCTCTGTTGCTGATGACCACTATTGTCATAATTATTATCATGATCCTCCCAATGAGGAAAATAAAAAACAATAACACTTATGTGTGAAATGATTAAAATTATCTGGGAAAGAGAAGCCATTATTCCCCTCCTGGTTTCTGGAGACTCCACTATTTCCCTTCCTGATCAATAACCTGACTATACTGCTGGGACTACAAGTGACTTCAGTATGATGTATATCTGTGTAGTGGAAAAATGGCAGAGTCACTGATCTCCCTACAAGTGATTCATTCAAGCTTTGGAGAAGCTGAGAGCTACTCAGATTGATTCCAAGATTTCTGGTGCTGGTGTGGGTGTCAGTGTGTATTTTGTAAGACTTTCTAGGGAAGGTGATTGTGTGTTTTGGTGCCGGTAAAAGTGTGTATGAAATTTGTAAAAGAGTTTATGGTTACATGGATGTGGATTAAAAAAAATAGTGATTAATGATTAAGATATTATTAATAATTACTATAACATCTACAGGATTAATATAATTGTCATATTTGGTGCGCTGTCCTTAGGTCGCCAGTATGGGTTTATGATTTATGGAAAGAAGGAAATTGTGAAGTAATAGAGGGATATTCAAATGTGGAGATAGGTTTATGAAAATATGGGTACCCCTGATATACAGTGCCAAGTGATGTGATGTGATTTTTCTGTAGGATTTATTGGTGTAAAATATGCTGGTTATGACAAGGTGGATTTAAAATGTGTTAACTGAAATGATGCTGTCTGTCTATGTAAAATCTATGGTAAAGTATATATTTTAGGCTGTTTGGTGAAAGAGACATGATTGTGTTTAATATTTCTGAAATGTTTTGGCCATACCGGGTTTTAATGTTTTGGTAAAGCTGTACCTATATGTAGATTTCAATTTCCCTTGTATTACTTTCATCGTAAAACAGCGCCTTAGTGATTTGAGAGCTACATACTCCACGCCTTCACTTTAGAGCTACAAACCCCACGCATAAGGCCTTGACTTTAGAGCTACAGACCCCACATATAAGGCCTTGACTTTCCAGCTACAGACCCCATGTGTAAGGCTTTGTCTTTAGAGCTACAGACCTCATGCCTCAGGCCTTGACTTTGGAGCTACAAACCCCATGCCTAAGGCCTTGACTTTAGAGCTACAGACCCCACATATAAGGCCTTCACTTTCCAGCTACAGACCCCATGTGTAAGGCCTTGTCTTTAGAGCTACAGACCCCATGCCTAAGGACTTGACTTTGGAGCTACAGACCCCATGCCTAAGGCCTTGACTTTAGAGCTACAGACCCCAGGCGTAAGGCCTCGACTTTAGAGCTACAGACCCCAGGCGTAAGGCCTTGACTTTAGAGCTACAGACCCCATGCCGAAGGCCTTAACTTTAGAGCTACAGAACCCATGGGTAAGGCCTTGACGTTAGAGCTACAGACCACATGCCTAAGGCCTTGACTTTAGAGCTACAGACCCCATGCCTAAGGCCTTGACTTTAGAGCTACAGACCCCAGGCGTAAGGCCTCGACTTTAGAGCTACAGACCCCAGGCGTAAGGCCTTGACTTTAGAGCTACAGACCCCAGGCGTAAGGCCTTGACTTTAGAGCTACAGACCCCAGGCGTAAGGCCTCGACTTTAGAGCTACAGACCCCATGAGTAAGGCCTTGACTTTAGAGCTACAGAACCCATGAGTAAGGCCTTGACTTTAGAGCTACTTGACTTTAGAGCTACAGACCCCACATGTAAGGCCTTGACTTTGGAGCTACAGACCCCATGCCTAAGGCCTTAACTTAGAGCTACAGACCCCATGCCTAAGGCCTTAACTTAGAGCTACAGACCCCATGCGTACGGCCTTGACTTTAGAGCTACAGACCCCAGGCGTAAGGTCTTGACTTTAGAGCTACAGACCCACACATAAGGCCTTGACTTTAGAGCTAAGACCCCATGCCTAAGGCCTTGACTTTAGAGCTACAGACCTCTGCCATGCGTGGAATCGTTTCCTCGGCTGGAGCCATGTCTGAAACTTCATCATTCTTCTTATCTCCTTCTGAGGTTGCTGTCCCAATATAACCCAATATATGATGTGTTAACGCCAGGACCTAAAACCGTATTTGATAATTCATTGATTGACCTCATAGATATGGGTTCCCATCATTCATTCGGTTCTTATGGATTATTGAGGTATACAGTACTGGTTCTACTGGTTCTACCCAGGAAATTTGGTGGGTGGTCTACGTCTACCACGAAAAAGATTGACCGTAATATATAGCCTAAAATGTGCTGAAAATTACATGAAACACCATTTAACCAACATCCCATCATTTACAGGAATTGTCTGATGAGGGAAAAGGTTCCTTTAGCTATTCTATACAATATTTATGCAGACACTGGAGAAACAACAGATAATGGAAAATCCAATCCATTAGGCTTTAGACATCAATTTATAATATGTCAATGTTTTAAGACCTTAGCTAAATGCAGTATCTCACAATGTAATTGATCGTTTAGTGCCAAAAGAAGCCAAGTGCTGTATTTTTACATACGAAACTGGCACACTAATTGTTCAGCTTTTATCCTGGTAAATTCTAATAGCTGGAAATATAGAGGGCAAATTAGGTGTACGCCTATTTTATATTTAATATTATACAATCTTAAACATAATTAAAAGGACTAAAACCCCTAGCTGATATTCTTGTTTTTGTCCCATTTTTTGTTAATTTTTGTGTTAGGTTTTTGTAATAGTTTGTAATAGTCATGATTCATTGTGTTTTGGTCATTTAGTATAGAACATATCATTGTCATTTTAAGTCAAGCCCCTAAGCCTGATGTAACCCCTTTAAGTTCACTCCTGCTTTAATATGTAAGTAAGCAATTTAGTCAAGACCTTAATTAATACAAAATCCCATCAAAAAAACGGTGTTAATGAATGACTACATCACACAGAAACATGACTAAATGATATGAAATGGTTTCTTATCTTTGCCTTGCATGTCACTTGTCAATAAAGCCCCATGAAAAGAAACCACATAATCCAAACTTCCTTTACCCTTAATTGTCGAACTTATTAAGGTGTTGCTGGCGTATATGTTACGTTTTGGGACATAATTTGACATTGAGATGAGGGGATGGTTTTTCATTTGTGTTCCGTTTTTATACTGTTGTGGCTGTGTACCATTCAATAGGAAAATAACCCATGGTTTGGCAAATTGGTGTTTACGTGGTTTTGCTCTTATCCTAAATTTGGTGACAATTGTCATTATAATGGTGACATTATTATGTATGTATGGAGATCCTGGCTTTTTTATGTAAAAGTTGGCTCTTCTAGATCAAACACATGTTGTGATTCACAGGAGAGTTTAAAAAAACAAACCTTGAATAAGTTTGTGGATTATTTCAGCAATTATGCTCTGGAGGTGATATGTTTGCATGGTGGAATTAATTTGGACTGCAATAGAGCTTGTAGCATTAAGTGATGGCATTGCTTTTTAAATTTAAAAAAATAAAATGATATGCCAGATTATACAAATTCTGTAATAGTCTGAGATTTGTTTCTGGATTATTTAAGAATTATCAAAGTGCTGGAGGAGATGTGTTTGATGGAACTAAGTGGGAAAATGCTGCATTAGACTACCACAAAGTTAGTGGCATTGGTGATAGTGAAATTTTTGTTTGTTTACATTCTCAGCTTCTAAATTAAATGATAACCATGCTAAGATTTTCAATCTAGGAAGGTATGTGTAAAACCAACCACATTCCGATTCTAATGTTTTTCCATTCAAATGCTACAAATGCTACAAATATAAAATGAAATCATACATAGACCATGTACACACTTGTTTTTCTACGAAAACTCAAGTTCACGGATGCCGGCATTTTGTTGACTTCATCCAATGACGTCGTTTGTATCAACGTTAGGTGACGTCACATATTTTTCAGACGGTAAATCGAGGGGTTTACAGTCGCAACTTTGAGAGGTTGATGACCAATGGAGCAACGTGTTACATAATAGTAGCATTAGAATAAGTGATTTTTTTTTTTATATTGTTTGTATATTTGAAAATCGATTTCAAAAATTAAGAAAAAGGTAATGGATTGTTCTTAGTTACCTTTCTTTGAATATAAATGATATAAAAAGGCCTAAACAATGTATCCACTTATTGGCCAAAGAATTAGGGTGGGTCGAAGGAAGATTTTGTTATTTTACAATATAGATTTGTATAGTCTGGATAGAGAGAAGCTCCTGACTTTTACGGTGTTTGTTAACTTAATTAGTGGGGGCTAAAATTAAGGGTCATTGCGGTGAGCTGAATTTTTTTTTTTTTTGGCCTTAAGCTTATCTGTTTAGTGTTAGTTTATATAAACTACACTGGATTGACACCCTATGTGTTTTTCTAATGATAAAGTCAGAAAGTAAACTTATTTATCTCCATTTTTTGACAGGCTGATTTTAGTGAGATATATGCTTTTGATCGAGAAATATGCTATCTAAGGGATCTGATTTAACAAAATCAGAGGAGACTAAAATAGTCTTCACTCCCCACTGTTTATTTTAGATTTAGGAGTTGCAAGAAATCTGCTTTTGATCTTAGTTGATTATAATCTTATTTAAAAAAAAAAATCCCTTTGAATGGTAATAAGTAATCCAGGGAAATAGCTGGAAAATGGCTGATTTGGAACATTAGCAGTTTTCGTCCCTGGTTTTTGAGTTGATGACATAAAGACCTGATTAGTTTGTTTCAAGGGTTATTACTCTTCAGAGTAAGTGTTAGTATGGGGCAGACAAGTGCTATGCTTCCAATGCTCCCCAATAATTATCGAACATGTCAACAAAAAAAACCCCCAAAAGTAAAAGTGAACAGTCTAGATTGCTGAAAGAACCTTCAGTTTTATCACAATAATAGATATACAGAACAATTTTTATTAGCTCCCTCCCCCAACCCCTTCACTCCCACACCCTCATTAAAAAGAATCGTGGCATGGGTTGATCCCATCTCAACAATAATCAAAACCCTGGGACCCCCTTCCCCCCACTACCCCGCTGCCCTCCCCTACCCCCTACTTCTCTACCCTGCCCTCCCCTACGCCCTACTTCTCTACCCTGCCCTCCCCTACCCCCTACTTCTTTACCCTGCCCTCCCCTACCCCCTACTTCTCTACACTGCCCTCCCCTATCCACTACTTCTCTACTCTGCCCTCCCCTACCCCCTACTTCTCTACCCTGCAGGACTGACATCCACTCCATAGAATGCCTTGCTGTGCTCTGCCTGTATGTATATAAGGACATGTAACCAGTACCTGAGTTAGCAGCATGCACGGAGCATATTACATCATGTGTACATGTAATACAGGTGTAACAGACGTAATCAGTTCAGGCAATCGGTAATTATAATGCCTACAGCATATTAGTTACTGCATGTTGAGCATCAGCGTTACCTGCAATATATTGCTCCAGGTGTTGTGTGTTAAAAACAAAACGTAATAGTTAGGGAAGGTGAACGAATCAGAGAGTTTTTACCAACTCAAAGAGCAGAAATAATAAACACTGAAAAGGTGATCCCTTGGAAACAGTAAACACAAACAAGAGAGAAAAGTAGCAGACTTGGTTTTTATTGAGTCTGTTCATGAGAGGTAACATAAGGTGCAGCTGCTGCACCTCTCATGCCACCCAGCATCGGCTTAAAGTGATATTCTACTTTAAAGCCACCGCTATTGGGCTGGATGATCCCAAAGGACCAGTGAGTAATACCACTGTCTCAAAGGGACACATCTTGTTTTGTTTTCAACCAAAATTATTTTGAAATAAAACAAGTGGGTTAAATGTCCGTCCTGTTAACATATTTAATAATATTAGGTTAGCAAACTCAGAGGTAGATGATGAAGGATGAAGTTCCCATCAGGCATGCCAGGACGGAGGTCTGTAGATCTTGAGCACAGTGCCTTATCCACTGAGCCATCTAACAGAATCTTAACCCGCTATATATAATGGAATCTTCATTCTTTGAATTAAGACCATTCCAGTTATGTGACAAAGGGGTGTTTTGGGAAAATTGACTGATCAACAGAGAGTTACTCGCAGACTGATCTGAGTTTACAATGGACGCAAAGGCTATTTTAGTCGGGCTTAATGGGTTTAAGGGGCTATTAAAGGTTTACTGAGTTTCTGTCAAAGGAAATAACTTCAAAAAACTAAGTTACTCAAATTGTTTACACATTTTCGGAACACTGTATGGTATATACTTATCAATAATAATAATTACTTATTTTTGCTTTAAGAGTCTCAGTTTGCCATTATTTTTTTTTGATTTTCTGCTAATTTGCCTTGTAGCATTTGTACAACATAATGTTGCCTTGAAGAGCAACATCAAAGCACCAGACTGGTCTCCAGCCTACATATCATAACTTTGTACTGAAGAGTAACACAGCCCCAGACTGGTCTCCAGCCTACATATCATTACTTTGCCTTGAAGAGTAAAATTAAAGAACTAGACTGGTCTCCAGCATACAAATTCAATCGTGAACGCTCGGGATCCCGCCTTGTGTGTATCACGGTGCTTCGGTATGTTCAAAATCTTCACATTCTGTTAGCCGGAAGGCAACGGCACAGAAAATAGTGCACTGTTGCTAAGCTGTTGCTACATTAACATTATGGCCACTTGCCACACGTTTTGATGTATGATTTGCGTTGCATGTTTGTTATTTACAATACAGATGAAGGTTTTATCACTGCTAAATAAACGATAGATGGAGCAATCGGCTAAATGACATTGCAAAATGTTGAAGATAACTTTGATTTTGAATGCAAATTTGTTTTGGCGGGAATCTGACGCGCGTCACGCTAGTATGACGTATTCAATATGGAAACCTGCGTATTACATTCGAGTCGTGCTACGAAGCAGTGTACGAGATGTTGCGAATGCCTACAAATTATTACTTTGCCTTGAAGAGTAACAAAACCCCAGACTGGTCTCCAGCCTACATATCATTACAGTGACATTAAAGCACCAGACTGGTCTCCAGCCTACATATCATTACAGTGACATTAAAGCACCAGACTGGTCTCCAGCCTACATACCATTACTTTGTCTTGAAGAGTAGCAAAGCCCCAGACTAATCTCCTGGTGAGCCTGCATATCATTACAAGCAATGCCCCAGACTCTCCAGCTGCCATGTTGACATAATAAGTTCACCTGAGTTTACCTGAGTGCTCAGGTCAAGGCTGCAATGTATTAAACATTATAACTGCCTTGAAGAGAGAAGCAGTGCACAGAAAGGCGCCTCATTGATTACTGTCCAGGTCAAGGTCGCACGTCATGATATAAATAATACCTTTGCGTGCAGGTGAGACGGTGTAGGTATGGATGATGTAACTGATGCCAGCTGGGGCGGTGATAACATCTGTTTAATCATGCTATACATAACAGTTCTCTTTCTGAACGTTACTCTTTGTAAACTTGTAAAAGGGAAGTTTTGTTTAAATAGTTGATATAAGAAAATGTGATCCAGGTCTGTTTACATAGTTATTTTTGGTGTACTGTTATATAACTGATCCAGTATTCATCCATTTGATATTGGAATAACAAGAAAACAAACATGTAAACTAATAGAGCCTATGACTCCAGAGCTGATAAAAAAAAACACTCAAAAATGTGTGGGGCTATATACCTGATCTTCTACCTAGGTGGGCTCTTTGTAAGTTTTCTTGGCAAACTTCAACCATTCCCATCTGGCTGGCACCACTGCGATCCACATCTTGCAGTTGTGAGATATTGTCCATAAGAACTGCCCTTCGTGGTGGGGTGGGGGTGCGGTTTGGGGGTGAGGCAGTGCAGAAAACTCATCGGAAGCTGATAATTATAGGCGGTAACAATTTTGCTTATTGTTTTATCTGGAAAACTGGTCACTAAAAGTTATGATCCATTGTGTGTTTCTTTTTACTCTGCAAAGTGCATCTATTGTTTTTTTCACAGAAACTTCATTGATCTCGATGTCCCAGTACATAAAACACAGACAGCTAGTTTTCCTGGTTTACCTCATATCAGTTTTCTGCTTCTCTTGGAAGACAGTAATAGATGAATATCAATACAAAAAAACAAATGCTCAAAATAGTGACTCAGGCAGCCTGTGCCAACGTGCAGTTTGTCATAGATTTGGCAGAAACGTGTAGTAAACTGTCTCATTGATTTGGGTTAAAGGTGATGAAGGCAGATCTTCTTTATTGACCTATTATTTAATAATTAGGAGGTATATCTCCAATAACTGCTTAGTAAATCCATTGCCATTAGTGATTAGTTTAACTGGATTGGAACTTCCAATACACTGGACTTTAAGGGAAGTCAGGGTCTTCCACAGAAATAATTTAAGGGAAAGGGGAAATTAAATTTGAATATCAAGGGGTGGGTGTGGGAGGGTCCGTTGCCCTTGGGGTGACCTATCTTTTTAGGGATCACAATTTGTTTAGATGCAATTTGAAGTATATTTTCAACAGTTACTGTAAATGAAAGGTATTTTTAAGAAGAAAATAGCCTACAAGGAGCTACATGTATTTATAGTCAGGTAACATGCATTTTACAGGTTTATTGGTGTTTTTAAGGGATAGAGCAGGCATATCCAAGGATAGGGGGTCATTTAAGGAGTAGGTTGCAATTAGATTTTAAAATTAAGGGACAGGGGGAATATGCCCTTAAGTGCCCTGTGGAAGACCATGGAAGTGTCTTGCCTAAGGATACACCGAAGAAGCCAGGTGGCGCTTCTTGGGCTCAAACCTATGATAACCAGATTCAGAGTCGAACATGTACAACTCTGGGAATGTTGTAACTCAGAGATCTGTGTGAGAAGTTTTTGCATCTTTTAGACGAATGCTGCTGAGATGATGAAGCAGGGGTGTCATTAACCTTTCAAGTAAGCAGCCCACAGAGCAGAGTAGCTGAGTATTTTGATCGTACTTGTATAAATACTACAAAAAGTAATCATAGTACATCCGTCTCAGTCGAAGGAATGTAGCGCATCCATGGTCGAGGGGTTAAACCCTCGCCTTTCACCACTGCGAGTTTGAATCCCACTGGGAGCTCAACTTCTAAGTGAGAAAGTGTTGATTCTTACTGATAGCGGGAGGTATAAAGTACTGGTTCTACCTAGGAAAACTAGTGTAGTCTGCCTCTACCACAGACATATTGACCATCATATATGGCCTAAAATGTGCTAAAAATTACCTAAAACACCATGGATAGGAGGCAAGTATGCCATCCCTTCACTGTGGTGGACCTAGTAACCCTTAGCCCGCTAAGCACGACTATAATAGCCTGAGTAACTTGCAGGCTGATCGAGGTTTACAATGTCTGGCTGCTGATCAGTCATTTTCCCCAAAACACCCCTTTTGTCACATAAATGGAATGATCTTAATTCTGAGAAAGAACAGTCCATTATAAATATGTAGCGGGTTAAGGGTTAAAAGCTTTACAGGACATAGCATAAACTTAGGATTTTGTTTGTGCACTTGACTTCTAGAATTTGGATATTATTTTGGCTTTAGTACTACAGACCTCTGCCCCGCTTTGGTTCGCTCCCTGGTGGAGCCATGTCTGATGGGAGACTTCATCATTCTTCTCATCTCCTTCTGAGGTTGCTGTCCCAATATAACCCAATATATGATGTTAACGCCAGGACCTAAAACCCCATTTGGTTAAACCCCATTTGGTTTTAAACCGTGTTTATAATCCATTTCAGTACAGGATAGCGGGAGGTGTACAGTACTGTTTCTAACGTGGTCTGCCTCTACCACACAAAAATCGACCGTCATATGTAACCTTACATGTGTTGAAAGTGACGTAAAACACCAAACAAACAAACATTTCAGTACATGGTATTAATTTTCAATAGAAAGTATAGTGGAGGTATCCATATTAATTTTAAATAGAAAAAACGGTGGAAGTAAATTTTCAATAGAAAATAATAGTGGAGGTATCTGGGGCGATTTTCAACAACAGATTAATTGAAGAAATTGAAGCAAAAAACTATGGTATACTGACCTAAAATAAATATTCTTGTTTTTTTAAGTATAAATGAGGTAGAATAAAGGAGGCAAGCCATTTCAACAAATACCCAGGGCCATCCAGTGTCAAATAGTTCTGACAACCAAGATACATTTTATAGTAAAATAAAAAGTCTCCTTTGTAAAATGTTAACCCATTTTTATTTCAGAGCCATACTGTCCTATCCACCCTAAGGTAAAACCATACACCTGATGCAGTAAGAGTCTCACCCATCAAAGGTTGCCAATATTTGTACACAAAGTGAACCACTCAAACATAAAACAAATTATGACTTTGATGTGGCCACCCTGCACCCTTTGATCCAGTGTTCCAGTTAATCACCATGTGTTAGACTGTCATGATAGTTCTGACAATGTGTAGATTATAAATTATCTTAAAGGGACACTGGGCAACACTGAAGTATAATTCAGCATTAAAATTAGCACCTTGATTTATTAATGAAGTTTGATTTTTACCTCCAACATCAAGAGAAGTCAAGTAAAAAAATTCAAAAGTCGGGTTTTACAACAAAGTAACAGGGTCAAGGGGTTAACGTTGCATTGTAAACCTTCTAACCTCTCACCGCAACGGGTTCGAATCCCACCGGGAGCTCAACTTTTGAGTAAGAGGCGATTCTTACGGATAACTGGAGGTATACAGTACTGGTTCTACCCAGGAATTAGTGGAAGGTCTGCCTCCACCGAAAAAACCCAAATGTTGTACAAACCTAAAATGTGCTGAAAAATGATGTTAAACACCAAATAAACTTTCAACATGTAACAGAAGCACAATTGAGCTTTACAGGGCCTTTTAAACCTATATAACTAGAGGCCGAAATTCGACCTCTTCCCAATTGCAAAAAAAACACTATTTTTTCCCAAATCTAGGGAAAATTTCCAATCTGAAAAAAACAAAACAAAAAAACAAAAACTGTTATCTTTTTTTTAAATAAAAATGACCGACTTTCCATAGTTTGTTTGTTAAAATTCATACTCAATGAAATACTTCATTGATATTAAACCTAAAACATACATTTTAATAAAAGTTTTCCCTTAAAAAAACATTCTCTTAATGAACATTACATGCTTTTTTTCCCAATTTTGACTACGGTATCTCGCGCTTCTTTTTCCCAAAATCAACAGGCCTAGCCTTTCCCCATTTTTTTCAAAAAAAGCCCTGGCTTTATAGCTAAAAATGATGTAAAACGCCATTCAAACATCTTTCCATAAAAGTTATTCATGAATGGATAACCATTAAGTTTCATCGGTTAGAATGAAAATCTCAGTTTGGATTTTGACAGTTGTTTGACCTAACCCAACCCCTTAAACACTTAATGAGATTTTAATGGAATAAGTCGTGTGACCTTATTTAAAGTAATCAAGTTAAAATCTGGTTATTTTGTCAGGATAAATAGGTACATTAATATGCGGAATTTCTACAAATGTATCTGCACCGAACCGAGTGCAAGGGTTTATATGTCTGTGTGTTATATGATGGTTAATCCAAAGTTGAAATGTTTAAATATTGTGAATTTAATATTTCCTTAACATGTGGAATTGATAAATCAAGGAGTTGGCATGACTAGTGCAGATGGCAGACAGTAAGTGTTTTTTAGGCGTTCATTTATTTAATACTGTAAATTATAAAATAAAACAGTCTTTATATTATGTAATAATCGAGTGGCATCTTCAACAACTGTGTAAAAAAACACAAAAAAAACACATGTATGTCTTATTTGCTTTTTCGCCTGCTGAACCTTTTTTTCCTACAAAGGTATATTTTTATTAAATTTTGTATTTAATTATTTAAATATTATTATATTATTATTGAATAATTTAACTTAAATTATTTATTATATATCAACCACCCAGTTGACAAAGTAACAATAGACAACCCTCGAGATGTTATTGCTTATTTCTCTGCTTTTAGCTCTACTGATCTTTGATCTACTGAGCTTAGGCCGTGGTGTGGCGTCTGTCTGTCCGTAAACCTTTTTTTTGTAGCGAGTACTCCTCTGAAACTACTGGATGGATTTTCATAAAACTTTACAGAAATGTTGCCCATGAAGTCTAGTTGATCCTAGCAAGAATTCACAATGATGTGAAATTCAAGATGGCCACCAAGGCTAAAAATAGATTTTTAAAAAACAAGTTTGTAGCGACTACTTCTTGAAAAGTATAAGTGATACTGATATTGGACTTTCTAAAATGATCAGCATTTGTTGAAAACCATTTTGATTCGGAGTTAAACATGGCTGCCAGCGGCCATCTTTGTTTACATAGAGTTATACAGTACCGTAACAATTGTAGCAGCTTCTCCTCTGAAACTACTTGACGGAAATTCATGAAACTTCACATTAATGATGCTCTTGATGTCTAACTGATCCTAGTCTGCCAGTAATTCGAGATGGCTGCCATAGCTATTAATAGATTTTAAAAATACAACTTTGCAGCAACTACTTTTCAAAAACCATATGTGGTATTGATGTGGAAGCTTTACTAAAATGACAGGCATGACATTTAGTTGGCATGACATGTAGTTGGTCCTAAACAAATTTCTTTTGATTCCATGTCAAACATGGCCGCCAGTGGCCATCATTGTTTACATAGAGTTATATAGGAAAAACGTTCCCATGGCTGATCTATCTCTAGAGCTTCAAGGTCATTGACATCTTGTTGGTATCAGTCCTTTGGAATAACCAAAATGCTTTTTAAGTGCCATGATACTATACTTAAGGAAGTCATATACATGTATATATATTTGTAAGATGCTGAGGTATTAGATGATATTGGCATGAATATCGAATTTCTGCCTTCTTGGAATTAACCCACATTATTAGCCCGAAGCCCAGGGCTAATAAACTGTCATTCGGGCTAGTGATTTTTTTTTCATTTATGTAGTCGGGCTAAAGGAAAATGTATGGGTTTTCATTGAGTATATAAGATTTCGGGCTAGTGACACAAAATATTTAATTCATAGACTGTTTTCTGTCTGCTAACATGCCTTATTGATTTGGTGTGCTGTTACGCCATCCTGAATGTAAATGGATATCCCAAGATGCTTGTTATTTATTGATATATAAACATTCTGCATATTCGATAGTTACATAGTTACACTGTGGACCACTCACTGTCGACTCCGTTATGATTGCATCACTTATAGCGATGTTGTTGCAGTCTGAGTGACATATCCCAACGTAAAAACTGTCGAAAGTCAAAACTTCCCAGTCGTACCTCTGATCATTGAACTGAATTGGGTTTTACAGCACCAAAATGCAGTATAGGAAAATTGTTTGGCACCAAGTGCTCACAAAATAGGATAGCCCCAAGCCCGGGCCTGTCAGAATCTGGTTGTGGCTTGTCCCTTTTTGCCATATTTTACTATTTAATTAATTTAGGGCTTGTCAATATTAATTCATGGGGCTGGCGTGGCGCAGTCGGTAGCGCGGCGAATTTGAAACCGGAGGCCCCGGGTTCAATCCTCCGTGGTGCCACTGAGTTCCGTCGGTGTGTTCTTGGGCAAGACACTTAACCTTAGCTTTGTCCGTCGGATGGGGACGTAAACCGGGCGGTCCCGTGTATCGGTCTATCCTCCGAGCACGTCAAAGAACCATAGGAATCTATTCGATAATAACGGTAGGGCAGGTCCCGGATTCCTATGTATCCTTCCCCTCTCTCTGGGGCGGCTCTAAATAACCTATACTGTGTTGATGAGCCGTTAAACAACATTCAATTCAATTCAATATTAATTCAGGCCTGTCAAAAATATTTTCCGTGAGCACAGATGGATATGATTTTTTTCTGAATCCAAGTCTCCTGTACACCGTGAGCTAAATAAATAGTAGATATGGATTCAGGAACTTAATCACAACCATAGGAAAAAGTTACTGACTGTTAAAAGCCTGTTAGTCGCCTCTTATGAAAATGCAAGGGTTGTTTTAATGGCAGTAATCCCAATTCCTGGTCCTTTTGACCCCGAAACTGCACGGGACTCCTAACAAAACACTAGGCGAATTATAAGCTGTTGCATTCTTAGATAGTAGAACAGTCAAATGATACCTCCAATTCCCAGTAATGAGGTTTATCTGAGTGGGCAACCCCTCAAATCAGCCACTCCTCCAACACAAAAGAGGGGCTGGGGTGGCCCAGTCACAGTAGACTTGAAATCCGAAGGACACAGTATCAACCGGGCATTCCTGTGTATCTGAGCAAATCAAAAAACAATAGAAATCTGTTCGTTAGTTACAAGGAGTACGGCCAATTAAGTTTCCAATCTATGTATCCTTCCCCTCTCTCTGGGGCAGCTCTGAATAACCAGTATAATGTGTTGATGAACCGTTAACAAAATATAACGATCCAGAAATCAGAGGATTGCATCTGATAAAGGGTAATGTTTTATCATAATCGGTCCTTAAGGTGAAATAGTCATTACCAAGAAATCTCATACATTGGGTTTTCCCAGTCACATGATATAGGAACAGGTGTATATATTACATATGCTGCAAATCTCTATCTGTTGCAACTATTATGTTTTTCCCAGACACACCTTTTGTTTCCAATGTCATATTTTCTGGGCAAGACACTTTCCCTTAGCCTCGTCCGTCGGATGGGGACGTAAACCGGGCGGTCCCATGTATCGGTCTTTCCTCCGAGCACGTTAAAGAACCATAGGAATCTATTTGATAATAAGAGTAGGGCACGGTTCCCGGATTCTCTGGGGCGGCTCTAAATAACCTATACTGTGTTGATGAGCCTTAAACAACATTCAATTCCATTCTATAAAATCCACATTCTACAACACATGGTGTCATGACTGTTTGTACCTACATTACAAAAGACAGTTCCAGAGGAAATATTTTGAGTGGCAAGAGGATATAGCTTACAGTAACTTGAAATGTTCAATAGGGATCAATGGTGCAGATATCACTTTCAGTAACTTGAAATGTTCAATAGGAATCAATGGTGCAAATATCACTTTCAGTAACTTGAAATGTTCAATAGGGATCAAAGGTGCAAATATCACTTTCAGTAACTTGAAATGTTCAATAGGGATCAATGGTGCAAATATCACTTTCAGTAACTTGAAATGTTCAATAGGGATCAATGGTGCAAATATCACTTTCAGTAACTTGAAATGTTCAATAGGGATCAATGGTGCAAATATCACTTTTAGTAACTTGAAATGTTCAATAGGGATCAATGGTGCAAATATCACTTTCAGTAACTTGAAATGTTCAATAGGGATCAATGGTGCAAATATCACTTTCAGTAACTTGAAATGTTCAATAGGGATCAATGGTGCAAATATCACTTTCAGTAACTTGAAATGTTCAATAGGGATCAATGGTGCAAATATCACTTTCAGTAACTTGAAATGTTCAATAGGGATCAATGGTGCAAATATCACTTTCAGTAACTTGAAATGTTCAATAGGGATCAATGGTGCAAATATCACTTTCAGTAACTTGAAATGTTCAATAGGAATCAATGGTGCAAATATCACTTTCAGTAACTTGAAATGTTCAATAGGGATCAATGGTGCAAATATCACTTTCAGTAACTTGAAATGTTCAATAGGAATCAATGGTGCAAATATCACTTTCAGTAACTTGAAATGTTCAATAGGGATCAATGGTGCAAATATCACTTTCTGATCGACATATTCATGTCTATAGGCTGTATAGTATTTATTATGCTGGTGTCATTTAATGCAGTTGGCATGTCTTCCAGTGCATCAATTATGCAGTCGAGTGGATCTGTATTGAAAATATAATTATCATTGCATATAGGCAGTTATTTAAATACGGAACAATTTTGTTTGGTACTTTTTGCTCTAAGAAAATTATTATTTATTTCAATTGAAGTTAAAATTAAGTAATTATGCATTCAGCTGTTATTTGGTGCCGATTATTGAGGCAATAAACATAAGGATTACAACTTGTACATAGTAGTTGTATAGGAGAAAATAATGTTCAATTAAATTACATAGAAGTTACCTAATGTTCAATGTATTTAGGCCAGACTTTTTTAATTTTTAGGTTTACCGACCCGCCGACCCCAATTATTGCCGAAATCATTTTTTTTTTTTAAAAATACAAAATTTAATTTAATTTCATTTAATACTATTAAACAATCTTTTTTCTTTTAGACGCCTTTGTGGGTATGTTTTCATGAATTTTTTATTTTTTTATTCCCTCCTCCTACCCTTCATTTTTCCAGAAAAAATCGGTAAACCTAATAATAAAAAAAAAATGGCCTTACTGTTAATGTTAAACACAGTAGTAAAGCTTGAAAACAGTAGTATTATACAGTAATTTATTTGACCAAAGGAATGCCAGTTTAAATTGACGAAAGATAAAAAACAAAACAAAACATTCTTTAAGTGAGTTTGCAATGATTTTATTTATTGCAACTAGATCATTTAATTTAGTATAACTTAATCAGGGGCGTCCATGGCCGAGTGGTAAGAGTCTCTGACTTGCAATCACTTGCCCCTCACCGCTGTAGGTTCGATCCCTCAGGGGCCTAGGAATCTTTATGTGAGGAAGCTATCCAGCTGGCTTGCGGAACGTCGGTGGTTCTACCCAGGTGCCCGCCCGTACACGAAAATTGCCCGGAGGGGCACCTGGGGTCTTCCTCCACCAGTAGAAGCTGGAAAGTCGCCGTATGACCTTAGCAGTTGGTGTGACTATAAACTCCCAATTCAATTCAATAACTTAATCAAGTTATTACATGGTAATTACAAACTGTCAACTTACTTTCCTCCCTTGTTTCTGTTAGTTGCTTCCAAGGCATCCCTTTTCAGTATTTATAGACATTTATTAGTGTATGTTTTCATAGTGCTGTGTCCAGCTGTGAATCTTGTGAGAAAGTGTCGGATGGCAGGAGTTGTACAGTACTGATTCTACCAAGGAAAAGTGGGTGGTCTGTCTCCACCACTGGTGGGAGTTGTACAGTACCGGTTCTACCCAGGAAAATTGGGTGGTCTGCCTCATCTACCAAAAAATTGACTCATATAAAACCTTACATGTGTTGAAAATGATGTAAAACACCATACAAACAAACGAACAAACCTGCTGTGAATCAGTAGCATTATTACTTATTGAACCTTTGGGATCATAGAGCCCATTCTTTGTGGCTTTAATGTAGAATACTGCTTAAGCCGATGCTAGGGGTGTGAGAGGTGTTGCACTTTACATTACCTCTCATGAACAGACTCGGTAAAACCAAGTCTGCTACTTTTCTGTTCTGTTTGTGTTCATTGCTTCTATGGAATCCCGCATGTTTGTGTTCATTGCTTCCATGGAAATCCTCTTGTTTGTGTGCATTTTTTCCTTGGGATCCCTCTTGTCTGCCTTCATTATTCCATGGGATCTCTCTTGTTTGTGTCCATTGTTTCCATGGGATCTCTCTTGTCTGTGTCCATTGATTCCATGGGATCTCTCTTGTTTGTGTCCATTGCTTCCATGGGATCTTTCTTGTTTGTGTCCATTGTTTCCATGTGATCTCTCTTGTCTGTGTCCATTGTTTCCATGGGATCTCTCTTGTCTGTGTCCATTGTTTCCATGGGATCTCTCTTGTCTGTGTCCATTGTTTCCATAGGATCTCTCTTGTCTGTGTCCATTGTTTCCATGTGATCTCTCTTGTCTGTGTCCATTGCTTCCATGGGATCCCTCATGTTTGTGTCCATTGCTTCCATGGGATCTCTCTTGTTTGTGTCCATTGCTTACATGGGATCCCTCATGTTTGTTTCCATGGGATCCCTCTTGTTTGTGTCCATTGCTTCCATGGGATCCCTCATGTCTGTGTCCATTGCTTCCATGGGATCCCTCTTGTTTGTGTCCATTGCTTCCATGGGATCCCTCATGTCTGTGTCCATTGCTTCCATGGGATCCCTCTTGTTTGTGTCCATTGCTTCCATGGGATCCCTCATGTTTGTGTCCATTGCTTCCATGGGATCCCTCATGTTTGTGTCCATTGTTTCCATGGGATCCCTCGTGTCTGTGTCCATTGCTTCGATGGGATCCCTCATGTCTGTGTCCATTGCTTCCATGGGATCCCTCTTGTCTGTGTCCATTGTTTCCATGGGATCCCTCATGTTTGTGTCCATTGCTTCCATGGGATCCCTCATGTTTGTGTCCATTGTTTCCATGGGATCCCTCTTGTTTGTGTCCATTGCTTCCATGGGATCCCTCATGTTTGTGTCCATTGTTTCCATGGGATCCCTCATGTTTGTGTCCATTGCTTCCATGGGATCCCTCTTGTTTGTGTCCATTGCTTCCATGGGATCCCTCATGTTTGTGTCCATTGCTTCCATGAGATCCCTCATGTTTGTGTCCATTGCTTACATGGGATCCCTCATGTTTGTGTCCATTGTTTCCATGGGATCCCTCTTGTTTGTGTCCATTGCTTCCATGGGATCCCTCTTGTTTGGGTCCATTGCTTCCATGGGATCCCTCATGTTTGTATCCATTGCTTCCATGGGATCCCTCATGTTTGTGTCCATTGTTTCCATGGGATCCCTCATGTTTGTGTCCATTGTTTCCATGGGATCCCTCATGTTTGTATCCATTGCTTCCATGGGATCCCTCATGTTTGTGTCCATTGTTTCCATGGGATCCCTCATGTTTGTGTCCATTGCTTCCATGGGATCCCTCTTGTTTGTGTCCATTGCTTCCATGGGATCCCTCATGTTTGTGTCCATTGCTTCCATGGGATCCCTCATGTTTGTGTCCTTTGCTTACATGGGATCCCTCATGTTTGTGTCCATTGTTTCCATGGGATCCCTCTTGTTTGTGTCCATTGCTTCCATGGGATCCCTCATGTTTGTATCCATTGCTTCCATGGGATCCCTCTTGTTTGTGTCCATTGCTTCCATGGGATCCCTCATGTTTGTGTCCATTGCTTCCATGGGATCCCTCATGTTTGTGTCCATTGTTTCCATGGGATCCCTCATGTTTGTGTCCATTGCTTCCATGGGATCTCTCTTGTTTGTGTCCATTGTTTCCATGGGATCCCTCATGTTTGTGTCCATTGTTTCCATGGGATCCCTCTTGTTTGAGTCCATTGTTTCCATGGGATCCCTCTTGTTTGTGTCCATTGCTTCCATGGAATACCTCTTGCTTGTATCCATTGCTTCCATGGGATCCCTCTTGTTTGTGTCCATTGTTTCCATGGGATCCCTCATGTTTGTGTCCATTGCTTCCATGGAATACCTCATGTTTGTGTCCATTGCTTCCATGGGATCCCTCTTGTTTGTGTCCATTGCTTCCATGAGATCTCTCTTGTTTGTGTCCATTGCTTCCATGAGATCTCTCTTGTTTATGTTCATTGCTTCCATGTCTTCCTCTTGTCTGTGTCCATTGTTTCCATGGGATCCCTCTTGTTTGTGTCCATTGTTTCCATGGGATCCCTCTTGTCTGTGTCCATTGTTTCCATGGGATCCCTCTTGTCTGTGTCCATTGTTTCCATGGGATCCCTCGTGTCCATTGTTTCCATGGGATCCCTCTTGTCTGTGTCCATTGCTTCCATGGGATCCCTCATGTTTGTGTCCATTGTTTCCATGGGATCCCTCTTGTTTGTTTCCATGGGATCCCTCTTGTCTGTGTCCATTGCTTCCATGGGATCCCTCATGTTTGTGTCCATTGTTTCCATGGGATCCCTCTTGTTTGTGTCCATTGTTTCCATGGGATCCGTCTTGTTTGTGTCCATTGCTTCCATGGGATCCCTCATGTTTGTGTCCATTGTTTCCATGGGATCCCTCTTGTTTGTGTCCATTGTTTCCATGGGATCCCTCTTGTTTGTGTCCATTGCTTCCATGGGATCGCTCTTGTTTGTGTCCATTGCTTCCATGGGATCCCTCATGTTTGTGTTCTGTGGCTGCTACACTTCCTGGTTGACTATTACAGTACACTTAGCATTGAATGTGAAATAGCTGTATTAGATTATGTAAATTTGTATGCATACTTGTATGCATACTTGGCAGATATGGTATAAATCAACATATTGAGGGAGTTGTAACTGATAGGAGGGTCTACAGCTGAGAAACAATACTCTTGAATAATCATGTTGAGATTGATTTATATGTAGGGGGCGCTGCAGTAGAACAGTCTTTATAAATCTGCTACCATTTAAAAAGACCTTAAACAATTTGAATTGTAAGAATTAAAACAGATAAATGAGTTTGAATCATGTTGAATACATGTTTTACTTGCAAAAAAAGCCCATCTTACACGTAAGTTTTTAAGGTTTGTAAATTTTCGATTTTTGTTTTTATTTATAAAAAACGAGAAAAAAATGGCATTGGAAGAAATCAGCACCCAAAAAAGGAACGCTGAGCTATAACGTCTCAGACCTGAGAGTGCCTTATATAAGTGCATTTCACTAATTGAATGGGGGTGCTACTGTGCACCGGAATGAACAGGCTATAGCCATTTATACATGGTACCTAACCAACCCTCCATTTACATTGTGATAAAATTATGCCATCTGGACCTCGGTTTTTCCCCACAGCAAAATTTTCCATTTAGACATCTCATGACAGGTTTAACATGGTCATACTAACTACACTGTCCCCCACCCCCACCCCTACCCACACACACCGACTCCAAACACCTAGGTAACAGAACAATTCCAGTAAAGTTCTGAATAAAACCTTGTATTTTAATATTACGACAGTTTATAATGTTTCAAAATCTTACCATTTTGTTAGCCAGGAAATAGCTGTAGCCACATGTGGTGATATATACATTCCATCTTTGTAATTGCTTTCATGTAAATAAACTATAGATAGAATAAAAGGCTAATTGACATTGCAAAACTTTAATGATATAATATTGAGTTTGATTGCCAATGCCTTTTGGTAGGATTCCACTGGGTTCTAGGGTGCCGTCTTGTTATTGACAAAAACCAGGATAGATTCCTTCAGTTATATTCGAGATAATGATTCCATGGAATTGATCGAGATGTTGTGAATAAAAACTGTCCCTTTAATAATGATAACAACTCACAGATGTCAGCTGTTGCTAATGCTACTGCATGTTGAAGCATCTCCGTGGCCGAGGGGTTAACAACATTGCGTTGTAAACCTTTACGCCTCTCATCACTGCGGGTTCGAATCCCACTGAGAGCTCAACTTGTAAGTGAGAAAGTGTCGATTCTTATGGATGGCGTGAGGTGTACAGTACTGGTCCTACCCAGGAAAAGTGAGTGGTCTGCCTCTACCACAAAAAAAAGGACCGTCATATACCTTAACATGTGTTGAAAATGATGTAAAACACCATACGTTAACAAACAAATGGGGATATTGTACGTACCACAGAGAATAACCAGTCGAGAAGCAAGATAATCAATTGTTTCTGCATATATCGAAAACAGATCCTTGAAATTGGCTGCAATATCTGCAGATACATGCACTGGGGAGGCAGCTTCTGCGTTACAATAAATAACCTCATTATGTTGTTTTCATGACCAAGGCTTTCAGTTATAGAGAGCAGGTTTGGATGGCTACACACAGAGAAAAAGTGGGTTAAATTGTTAAATTGAATTTTATGTGTTGTTTTTATGATCAAGGGTTAAATTGTTAAATTGAATTTTATGTGTTGTTTTTATGATCAAGGGTTAAATTGTTAAATTGAATTTTATGTGTTGTTTTTATGATCAAGGGTTAAATTGTTAAATTGAATTTTATGTGTTGTTTTTATGATCGAGGGTTAAATTGTTAAATTGAATTTTATGTGTTGTTTTTATGATCAAGGGTTAAATTGTTGAATTGAATTTTATGTGTTGTTTTTATGATCAAGGGTTAAATTGTTGAATTGAATTTTATGTGTTGTTTTTATGATCAAGGGTTAAATTGTTAAATTGAATTTTATGTGTTGTTTTTATGATCAACACAATAACTTTTAATGAAAACAATATCATGATTAATTTAAGATGCAATGAAAGTGAGAGAAATTCTTGTGGATCGGAAGCTTGTTGATCGTTGGTTAATGTGAAACTACTGTAAGGTTATATAAATAAAGAACTTTATATACTGAGGGAAAAACTTTACCAAGTTTTTTAGATGAAATAATAATGTATGCAAGATATACTGACATTTTGGGACTTTACGGGCTTGACCCCTACGTTCATTTATTCGTTACGTCTTTAAGATGTTCGACTGTTATTGATCATGTTGATGTGTGTTTAATTAAATATTGTGTCTATGGCAGTAGTTTCTTGATTTTACAACCAAAAATGTATTATTTCCAGTGTGCAACAGTATATAATAGTTTCTAGTTAGACTTTCAGTTGATCGGTTTGGAAAGCTGTATAATTTTAAAACTAAAATGCATTCATTAAAAGAATTTACTTTTCATATATAAAATATTACTTGGGATTTTTCTCTTTTTGTTTTGCAACTTGGTGCATTCTGACTGTTTCCATAATTCATCTGGTAGGTTTTTCTTTTCTTTGCAACATCGTGTATTCTGCAGGTACGGCTGTTTCCATTATTAGCTGGAACAATATAAAAAATTATGTAGTTTATAATGACTTAATGGATAGTGCAATTGTATTTGAAGAAAAACATCGGATATCATTATTTCTTGATGAAATGGAGTTTTACGTGAACACGTCTTATTAAGTTGTAGTGGAACAGCTATTTCTTGACAAACTGTTGTGTTGGTAAAATGTCGTCTTTCTGTTTAGTTGAGATTTGCCGTTTCTTGGAGTAAAAAGTCTTACAAATTGTGGAGTAATTAAGGGTTATTGTTTCTCCTTTTTCTCGGTTATTGCCAGAAAGTGGATTTGAGGTAAATTTTATGATTTTAGCTGCCAATAATCCTCAGCTGTTTGTCGACTTATTGGACTAATTGTGTGTTTTTTTCTTCCTAGCTCAGTGTAGTAAAAAATGTAACATTTAATTAACACAAAAGCAACATGGAGGCAAGAACAATGAACAACATCACATTTGTGACAACTAAAATACTGGAGATGATATTATATTGCCAGGATATCTAGATAATATTGTGGGAGATAAAGATGCTGCTCAGGTTGATTAAAAACAGATTGGTTTTAAACTACATTCTAAAATCTGGCAGACACTGAAGAGCAGAAGCGGTTGATTACGTGCATTATTGCATATTTGTGTATTTGAAAGTGAGCGAAGAACTGGTAGGAGAAAGAATAACGTTACTGAACGAACTATCGAACTGGTACAAGCTGGTTAAAGGAATGATTGGGAATTTATAACTGGATGAAACTTTAGAAAATGGAAGATGTTGAAGAATGAATCTGTGAGGAATTCAGTAAAAGTGTTAAACAAGGCTGCAAATTAATGATAGGGAATTTAAAAGTGGATGAAATTTTAGAAAATTGAAAAATGTTGAAGAATGAATTGTGAGGAAATCAATGAAAGTGCTAAACAAGGTTACAAAATAATGACACTGGAACATCTTGAGGTATGAATTAAAAAACTGGCTTGAGTAAATGTGAAAGTAGATCTAAGGAAGTATTTGATTGAAATGTCCGACAATGAGTTTATAGAATTAGATGACGATGATGAGGACGGCGATATTGTAATTGGCGATACCTCGTCGGAAACTAGCGAAGGTAAATATCTGTTGCTGCAGGATTGATGTGCATTGCATGATGTTTGAAATTGTCTAAAATTCTGTGAAAGGTTTTTTAATTATTTTCCTTGAAGACATAATAATAATTGTAATAATAGAAGTTATAATTTTTTAGCTCGACTTTTCGAAGGAAAAAAAGAGTTATTGTCATCACTTGATCGTCTTCGTCAACGCCTGGTTAAATTTTGTATGTAAGGTTGTATCTCCCAAACCACATTACATAATGGATTGAAACTTCACACATGTATTCAGCATCATTAGTTGACACCACAGAGTCAGGTGATATAACTCTTGCTTTTATTTTGACAGAATTATGGCCCTTTTCAAACTTAGAAAACTTGGTTAAAGTTTGTATGTAAGCTTGGTTAAAGTTTGTATGTAAGCTTGTATCTCCCAAACCACTTTACACAATGGATTAAAACTCACACATGTATTCAACATCATTAGATGACACCACAGAGTCAGGTGACGTAACTCCTGCTTTTATTTTGACAGAATTATGGCCCCTTTTATACCTGGTTAAAGTTTGTATGCCATCTTGTATCTCGCAAAGAACTTAACATAATAGATTAAAACTTCACACATGCATTGGGCATCATAACACAACACCACATAGACAGGTTCAATATCTCTTGCATCTATTTAAACAAAATGATGGCCCCTTTTGTACTGAAGAAATTTGGTTAAAGTTTGCAAGTAAATTTATATCTCGCAAAGTACTGTACATAATGGATTAAAAAAAAGCACCACAGAGCCAGGTACTATAATTCTTGCTTTTATTTTTACAAAATTATGGCCTCTTTTATTCTTTGAAAATTTGGTTACAGTTTGTATGTAAGCTGTTCTTTACATGATGGATTGAAACTTCACGCATCTTGTATAGCAAAATTATGGCCAATTTTATACTTAGAAATCTTGGTTGTATGTAATTGATGGAAATCTTGTTTATCAATTGCAATTTCACCAAAGTCGAGCATCTGCACCGTTGGCAATGCTCTCGTTATTTACTAAGTGTAACAGATTGTCATATAATAATATCAATATACAAGATGCAAGTCAGATATTTTCCATATGAAAAGAATGTTTCCTACCTGATACATTCATAGGCATAGGAGCCCAACTTCCCTCTCTTTAATACAAATAGACCATGAATAAAAAAAACAACTCAACAATCAGAAGTAAATTTTGGAATAGTCTGAAAGAACCTTTTCGTGTAATGTTTTGTTTTTATAAAATTTAATGATTTAAGTATGCGATGAAGAATATTTATCTCTGTTTTGTTCCCGAATGCAGCATATATATAGTAATCGCATTGTCTGTCCGTCCATTCGATTTTCCGTCCGAAACAATCATGTTTCAGCCACAACTTTGAAAGTACCGAAAATAATTTCAAGAAACTTCGCACAAATTTTAACTGCAATGAGAAGGTGTGATATGCTCAAGAATCGAGTATGTACCACAAATGTCAAGGCCACACTCAGAGGTCAAAGGTCAAAAAAGACTTTTCGATTGTCAGAATTTGTTTTCAATATTATATCCATTTATATATGATGTTATATCTAATATTTAAAATGCACCTACTCCCACGTGTGTTAATTTCTAGTCCAAGATTGATATGCATAGTTTTGGTCATTGACCTCAATTTATTATTAATATTGATGAATATTTATCTAGACAGTTTTGTTTACCAGACAGCTACCACTGTCATTATTATTGACCAGTCCAGCGTAAATCAAATGTGCAATTATCGGATCTTGATGCAAGCCTGGTTTCAGGATGAATGCCCATGCAGGAGTCAGAATATGCCATGCACAGTAATGGATAAAGTTATATACCAGTCTGAAATATTGATCATTAATCAAGAAGACATTTTTATGCAGGGCACTAGTCAGCTTTAAGGGGACTTGGGCTAGGGCCCCCAGGAAGGGGTATTTTGCGTTGTTTTCATATCAAAGGGGAGTCTCTTAAAAACATAAATTAGTGTTGCTTTTTTTCCCCATTATTTAGGTGGCACCAAGAATGTACCATTCCAAATTACAAAAGGTATGCTGTTTTCCTGTATGGGAGTTTAAAAAATTCTAATAACAGAAAAAAAAGTTGTTGTTTTTTAAGAGCCCTGGGAATTTTTTGCAAGGGGAGGGGAATGTGGCCGAATTTCAAAAGTTAATCACAACGAAAATTTGTGGCTTGTGTAAAAATCGGGTCCTTAGCTCAAAGGTCAAGGTCACATTTGGAGGTCAAAGGTCACAGGTGACATTTCTTGTCTTCTCTATTGATAATAAGGCAAATTATTACTGAAAGCTAGCTATAGTGAGAAGCTGTCTGTAACCCAGTTAAAGGCAGAGTATGATTAAATTAAAATGTAAAATGAAATATTCGGAAGCCTTGCAACTTAGAGAATTATGCTACCTAATCAATTAAATAGAATTAAACTTGACAAACTATACCAAAGAAAGAGTTTCAATACCTGATGTGTAAACTGATGTACTATTTCGCTGTATCCCCGAACACTGTACTAAGCAAAAAACAGGTAGTGTACAGGGCCAAATGGTTTATTCATAGAACAGGTATGGTGTACACTAAGTTAAAAAGGTTGCATTACCTTTTACTGAATCAAAGTAATTTGAGAATCAAAGTAATTCGAAAATCAAAGTAATTTGATGGTAATAGAAGTTATACATTTGAAACAAAGTCTGTATCATCTCCATAAAAACTAGCTAACAATATATAGTAGAGATATCTAGAGTGTCTGTTCAGATTGTTTGTAACAGCGACCTTCTGCTAGAAGGTCAAGGTGACAAGGAGCATGGGTCTTGGAGATTGTGCAGAATATATTTAAAGAAACTAACCAAAAATAACAGCAAAATTACGCTACAAAAAGGTTTATTAAAACTATCCAGGTGGCCATATAATAATATATATGTGCCAATTACAAGTATAGGTTTATTCAAAGCTTCTTTGAATATCCGTGATTGAATATATGCGTAACATGAATTATGAGTTGGTAACTCTTAATTTGATGCTCCAGTTTTGGGGTTTGGTCTCGCCTTTTATAGTGTGTCTATATAATAGAGTTTGTATTCTCAATATATATACTGAAAGGAAAAAGAAACGCGACATGGGAATTTCCGCTATATATTGTATATACTGCACACTTAATTCCATATATATTCCAAGGAAATCCCAAGATGTTTTGTAAAACGTAGACCTTTTAATCACAGAACACGTTGTAACAAGAAACAACAAAAACCTCTTTGAAAAATTAAGCCAGTTCAGTACTGTATTTAACGTAAAGAGTTTGCGAAGTGTAGCATCCTAAGTTTGCTCATATGCTTGCGCCAAACGCATACTCTGTCAATAATGAAACTTTGCAGGAATACTATTTGCTGTGTTACGTGTTGTTTTAGTCTTTTTTCCGAAAGGAAAGATCTAACGTAGTCATGTACCATTCGCTTAACAACAGCATATTGTACATAAAGTATATAGCAGAAATTCCCGTGTTGCGTTTCTTTTTCCTTTCAGTTTATGTTAGTTATATAGTAATTATACCTCGCCGTCGGTAGGTTTAGAAACAGTGTACACATGTTGTAAAATGTGGCTGTAGTTGGCGGGACAGCTACTTTAATGACTATTTATATTAAAGGTGTTCTTATGTTCTCATTTCAGAAGAAAACTCTGACATAAATGACTCGCAGACACAGATAGAGCCAGTTGTCAATGGCAACAGCAAAGGTCAAGGTCACCAGAGGTCACAGAGTGCAGAGCCCCCTGGTGTTGACAAGCACAGATATAATGCTCAGGAAGTTCTTGAGCTTATGCAACAATTGGACCAAGAAAGGTAAGCCATTGTATTTGTGTGTTTTTTTCAATGTTACTTTTTTGTAGGGATGGTTTTCCTTAGGTTGTCTTTCCCTGAATGTTTATAATTGTTATCATGCAGGTTATAGTACAATATTATTTCTCCTGATTATCTTTTTGTGGACAAATGTTGTTTTCAGGGTCCATGTATTTTAGAGTATTATTGTGATCACTCTTCGTCCGTCAGCTGTCTGTCACTGAATGAATTATAGGATTTACTTTTGGGTCTCAGTTATTTTGAGCCACTCCCAGGTTATTTCTTTTTCCATTTTTAGCTCAACTGATCAGAGATCAGCAGAGCTTATGCTGTGGTGCGGCGTCCGTCGTCCGTCCGTCTGTCTGTCCGTCTGTCTGTCTGTCCGTAAACTTTTATTTGTAGCGACTACTCCTCTGAAACTACAGGATAGATATTTATGAAACTTTACAGAAATGTTGCCCATGAAGTCTAGTTGATCCTAGCAAAAATTCATGTTGATGTGAAATCCAAGATGGCCTCAAAAGCTAGAAATAGATTTTTAAAATACAAGTTTGTAGCGACTACTTCTTGAAAACCATAAGTGATATTGATATGGGATATTTTCTAAAATAATCAGCATGACATGATGTTGGTCCTTGTCGAAAATCGTTTTGATTCAACATTAAACATGGCTGCCATCTTTGTTTACATAGATCTATATAGTAAAAACTTGTAGCGACTACTCCTCTGAAACTGCTTGGCGGATTTTCATGAAACTTTACAGGAATGTTGCTCTTGATGTCTAATTGATCCTAGCAAAAATTCAGATCGGCCAGAAATTCAAGATGGCCGCCACAGCTAAAAATAGATTTTTAAAAAATAAGTTTGTAGCGACTACTTCTTGAAAACTTGAAAACTATAAGTGATATTGATATGGGACTTTTTCTAAAATGATCAGCTTGACATGATGTTGATCCTAGTCAAACACTATTTTGATTCAACGTTAAACATGGCTGCCAGTGGCCATCTTTGTTTACATAGAGTTATATAGTAAAAACTTGTAGCGACTACTCCTCTGAAACTGCTTGGCGGATTTTCATGAAACTTTACAGGAATGTTGCTCTTGATGTCTAATTGATCCTAGCAAAAATTCAGATCGGCCAGAAATTCAAGATGGCCGCCACAGCTAAAAATAGATTTTTAAAAAATAAGTTTGTAGCGACTTCTTCTTGAAAACTTGAAAACTATAAGTGATATTGATATGGGACTTTTTCTAAAATGATCAGCTTGACATGATGTTGATCCTAGTCGAACACTATTTTGATTCAACGTTAAACATGGCTGCCAGTGGCCATCTTTGTTTACATAGAGTTATATAGTAAAAACTTGTAGCGACTACTCCTATGAAACTACTTGGCGGATGATCATGAAACTTCACAGGAATGTTTCTCTTGATGTCTGGTTGATCCTAGAAAAATTTCAGGCTGACTGGAATTTCAAAATGGCCGCCACGGCTAAAAATAGATTTAAAATAAATAAACATTAAGCTGTAAGAGATATTGATATGGGACTTCTTCTAAAATGATAAGTATGACATGATGTTGATCCTTGTCAAAAATTATTTGACATTAAACATGGCCGCCAGTGGCCATCTTTGTTTACATAGAGTTATATAATGAAAACTTGTAGCGACTACTCCTATGAAACTACTTGATGGATTTTCATGAAACTTCACAGGAATGTTGACCTAGCTATCAAAAATCTATCAGTAGAGCTTCAAGGTCATTGACCTCTTGTTTAACATGCATCTTTGATTTGGAGATCTTAAAGGTGCACAACCACCGAATTACAAAACGAATTACCTCAAATTTTCAGAATAGCTTATGGGATTCACTTTTGGGTTTCATCAGTTTTGAGTCACTCCTAGGATTATATAATGATGCTGCTGAGCTTGTTTGACAATATTTTCATCGAGGACGAATCCCACTGGGAGCTCGACTTGTTAGTGAGGAAGTGTCGATTCTTACGGATGGCGTAAGGTGTACAGTACTGTTTCTACCCAGGAAAAGTGGGTGGTCTGCCTCCACCACAAAAAGTCGACCGTCATATATTATCTTACATGTGTTGAAAATGACGTAAAACACCATATAAACAAACAAACTGTATTTTTATCTTTGAAAAGACCATTCAGGGCCATTTTGGCCCTCCTGTTTTTTTTCAAATTCAACCTTATTAGACATACATTTTAATTCTCGGATAGTTCACTCGATTGATTTTCACCAAAAAACAAAAACAAAAAAGAATGCGACGTCTTTTTTATCATGTTTCGATCCTGAGCACAAAGACTTCTGATTCACTTCATTCTGATTTCAGGACCAACCTGGTACAGCAAATAGAAGCAGAAGAAAAGAACAGGAAATGGTACTATGATCAAATCGAGATGATCTCGCGCAAAATACGCTCTCTACCCGTGTCTGATACGGTAGGTTGTTGTACAGTACTATTGATTTGGGTGACATGCCAAATAAAACAACACCTGTGTTTACTGTAACTCGACAGACTCTTTTAAAACACTGCCGACTCCTCTTTTTTTTTTTTTTGGAAATAAAAAAAAATCTAATTATTCCGACAATTGGTTGGTTTGTCAGCAGACGAAAAAAACTGCGCCAAAACTGCGAGCGCATCTTTTTCTAAAATCATACACAAGAAGCATATTTTTTTGTGTGCTCTTGCCTGAATCCCTCCCTGGTAGCAATATAGAATTCTGTAGGGAAATGTTCACAGACAAGGTCAGACAAGTTTATTTACGGTTTGCATGATGCACCACACATTTGAATGATATTAGCTCTTTCTCCCGGAGGTAAATTTGAGCTTGAAGGTGTTTGAGAAAGCTCCTTGCCATATCATAACTTCAGTTTTACATGAAGGTTACTGAAAAATCTCATCAGATCCTGTCTGATTATTTTTCTGATGTTGTTTGTTTGCTACTGTGTTTGTTTTAAAGATGAACATACTGGCTTCTCTCATTTCCTCTGTGTTGTGGAAAAACTAATCTATCATTCTTTTGTGGAATAATTTATAATGCAATTGCTTTATTTAGAGAAGTAATGGCAGAAATCAATAGTTTTTTTGCAGTCGTCGTTGGTTTATTCTCAAAGCTAAACGTGAATGTTAGATTTCTTTTGGGTTAGAGATTATTAAGGCAAGGTATAATTATGTTCAGCATCAACTAGTACTTTATCATTCTCGTCATCATCCTTTGACTGTGTGCCAAATATCTATTGTGGAACATCTTAGTTGTATAATAATTGAAATAAAAACTGACATGAAACAATCCGTGTTTTAAATGTGATGCAAAAAGGCTTTGAGAGGTTCAGACAGTTATTACATGTTTTGTTGGTGCACAAGCTGATTATGTATTCCCTAACTACTAATGCAATAGTCTAGTTTACAAGCTTTGTCTGTTTATAAGTCTATACATATTTATCTACTTTGTAGTGTATATAAAATAAAATAGTTTTACTCTAAATTTGCAACAGATGAAATCAATCAAATGAAGCAAGTGCATTGTTCTTTGGCAAAATGTATATTTTTTAGTTCCCTACCAGTCATGACCGGATAATTTCAATATTCTCATTTGTTTCTGGATTGGCAATATCAGATCTGACATGAAATATGAAAAAAAAATAAAAAAAATAGCCGTCTGGATTAGTCAGGTGTGGGTCAGTCAGGACTATGCATATTTGTTTTGGCCTTACCTATCATTAAAACATTTGGCCAAAAATACAGTGGAATTTTTGTATTATTTATTCTCGAATTTCAGTAAGAGTCCGTGATGAAAATCGCTTCTTCCTGGAATATATTGACGGAATCTCAGAATAAATTACCATAAGGAAGCCATATTTCATCATTATGACCTACTTGTGTCGACGTGCCGAAAATTACCATTAATTCATTCATCATGAAAAAAACTTTAAGAACTCCAGAAAATAAAACAGCAAGAAAAAACACAAAGTACTGGAACCGAGAACAAATTCTGTGAAGACGAACAGACGTCAGTTTATATAAGTAAGGTACCTCATTAGAAGAAGGTGTGGATCAGTTTTGGGGTTCTCTTTCCCTTACCATGATTCACGCTTATTTGTAATATACATCTGAGCACAGACACACTCTCTTGGGATGGTTCCAAACTTTCTGCTGCAAAACAGAACTCATCTATAGAGTAAGTTGAACTCGTATTGTGCAAGAGAAACCTGCAGAAAATGTTTGCAAACATAAAAGACATTGAATGAAACAAATGAAGTCCCGCAAAAAAGTATGTTTCTGATAATGCATTGAGAATAAAAAAAATTCACCCATTTCTTACAGGATTAAATGTAGACATACTATCAGACCTGCTTAAGAAACCACCGGGTTTAAGAGACCGCCTTCTTTAAGAGAACACATTCTTTAAGAGACCACCTTCTTTAAGAAACCACTGGGCACCTTCTTTAAGAGACCACCTTCTTTAAGAAACCACCGGGTTTAAGAGACCACCTTTAAGAAACCACTGGGTTTAAGAGACCACCTTCTTTAAGAAACCACCGTGTTAAAGAGACCACCTTCTTTAAGAAACCACTGGGTTTAAGAGACCACCTTTAAGAAACCACCGGGTTTAAGAGACCACCTTCTTTAAGAGACCACATTCTTTAAGAGACCACCTTCTTTAAGAAACCACTAGCTTTAAAAGACCACCTTCTTTTGTAGACCACCTTCTTTAAGAGACCACCTTCTTTAAGAAACCACTGGCTTTAAGAGACCACTTTCTTTAAGAGACCACCTTCTTTAAGAGACAACTTTCTTTAAGAGATCACCTGCTTTAAGAGACCACCTTCTTTAAGAAACCACTGGCCTTAAGAGACCACATTCTTTAAGAGACCACCTTCATTAAGAGACCACCTTCTTTAAGAGACCACCTTCTTTAAGAGATCACCTTCTTTAAGAGATCACCTGCTTTAAGAGACCATCTTCTTTAAGAGACTGCCTTAATTAAGAGACCACCTTCTTTAAGAGAACACCTTCTTTAAGAAACCACCTGCTTTAAGAGACCACCTTCATTAAGAGACCACCTTCTTTAAGAGACCACCTGCTTTAAGAAACCACCTTCTTTAAGAAACTACTGGCTGTAAGAGACCATCTGCTTTAAGAGACCATCTGCTTTAAGAGACCACCTTCTTTAATAAACCACTGGCTTTAAGAAACCACCTGCTTTATGAGATCACCTGCTTTAAGAGACCACCTTCTTTAAGAAATCACTGGCTTTAAGAGACCACATTCTTTAAGAAACCACCTGCTTTAAGAGACCACCTGTTTTAAGAGACCATCTGCTTTAAGAGACCACATTCTTTAAGAAACCACCTTCTTTAACAGTGTAGCAGCACTATAAAGAAACCATTGAGTTCGCTGCTTCAAGTAGACTTATCATCACATCACGCACAAAAGCACACATATACAAGTCCAGACTCCATTGTGTCTATAATTGTCGGGTAGGACGCCTGTTGTAGGCGGACGGACTATAATCCTTAGAAATACACACACACACACATGAGACCACCTTCTTTAAGAAACCACTGTCTTTAAGAGACTGCCTTAATCAAGAAACCACCTTCTTTAAGAGACCACCTTCTTTAAGAAACCACTGGCTTTAAGAAACCACCTGCTTTAAGAGACCATCTGCTTTAAGAGACCATCTTCTTTAAGAGACCACCGGCTTTAAGAGACCATCTTCTTTAAGCGACCACCTTCATTAAGAGACCACTTTCTTTAAGAGACCGTCTTATTTAAGAAACCACCTGCTTTAAGAAACTACCTTCTTTAAGAAACCACTGGCTTTAAGAGACCACCTGCTTTAAGAGACCACCTTATTTAAGAAACCACTTTCTTCAAGAAACCACTGACTTTAAGAGACCACCCGCTTTAAGAGACCACCTTATTCAAGAAACCACCTTCTTTAAGAGACCACCTTTGTTAAGAAACCACCTGCTTTATGAGATCACTTGCTTTAAGAGACCACCTTCTTTAAGAAACCACTGGCATTAAGAGACCACCTTCTTTAAGAAACCACCTGCTTTAAGAGACCACCAGCTTTAAGAGATCATCTGCTTTGAGAGACCACCTTCTTTAAGAAACCACCTGCTTTAAGATGACCACCTTCTTTAAGAAACCACCTTCTTTAAGAAACCACTCGCTTTAAAGGACCACCTGCTTTAAGAGACTACTTTCTTTAAGAACCACCTTCTTTAAGAGACCACCTTATTCAAGAAACCACCTTCTTTAAGAGACCACCTTTAAGAAACCACTGGCTTTAAGAAACCACCTGCTTTAAGAGACCATTTGCTTTAAGAAACCACCTGCTTTAAGAGACCATCTGCTTTAAGAGACCACTTTCTTTAAGAAACTGCCTTCTTCAAGAAACCACCTTTTTTAAGAGACCACCTTCTTAAGAAACTACCTGCTTTAAGAGACCACCTTCTTTCAGAAACCACTGGCTTTATGAAACCACCGGGTTTAAGAGACCGCCTGCTTTAAGAGACCACCTGCTTTAAGAGACTGCCTTCTTTAAGAAACCACCTGCTTTAAGAGACCACCTTATTTAAGAGACCACCTGCTTTGAGAGACCACCTTCTTTAAGAGACCACCTTCTTTAAGAAACCACTGGCTTTGAGAGACCACCTTCTATAAGAGACCACTTAAGAGACCACCTTCTTTAAGAAACCACTGGCTTTAAGAACCACCTGCTTTAAGAGACCACTGGCTTTATGAAACCACCGGGTTTAAGAGACCGCCTGCTTTAAGAGACCATCTGCTTTAAGAGACTGCCTTCTTTAAGAAACCACCTGCTTTAAGAGACCACCTTCTTTAAGAGACCACCTTCTTTAAGAAACCACTGGCTTTGAAAGACCACCTTCTTTAAGAGACCACTTAAGAGACCACCTTCTTTAAGAAACCACTGGCTTTAAGAAACCACCTGCTTTAAGAGACCACCTTCTTTAAGAAACCACCTGCTTTAAGAAACCACCTTCTTTAAGAGACCACCTTCTTTAAGAAACCATTGGCTTTAAGAGACCACCGGCTCTAAGAGACCACCGGCTTTAAGAGACCACCTTCTTTAAGAGGCCACCTTCTTTAAGAGACCACCTTCTTTAAGAAACCATTGGCTTTAAGAGACCACCTTCTTTAAGAGACCACCGGCTTTAAGAGACCACCTGCTTTAAGAGATTGCCTGCTTTAAAAAAACACCTACTCTAAGAGACCACCAGCTTTAAGAGACCACCTTCTTTAAGAGACTGCCTTCTTTAAGAAACCACTGGCTTTAAGAGACCATCTTCTTTAAGAGACTGCGTGCTTTAAGAGATATCCTGCTTTAAAAAACACCTGCTTTAAGAGACCACCTGCTTTAAGAGATCGCCTGCTTTAAAAAAAAACTGCTTTAAGAGACCACCTGCTTTAAGAGATGCCTGCTTTAAAAAAAACACCTGCTTTAAGAAACCACCTGCTTTAAGAGACTGCATTATTTAAGAAACCACCTGCTTTAAGAGACCACCTGCTTTAAGAGACCACTGTTTAAGTTTCAAATTTGTGTTGTTCTAAATTAAACCGCAACTATCAAGAGAACACCTGTGTTAAAGACCAATTTTACTCTTATGGTCTCTTTATTACAGGTTTTCCTGCATTTTTATTCTCGGATGTCGCGCGAATCCTTAGCGTACTGACATAACGTTGTTATGTATTTTGTGATATTAACATACATGTAATGTCATCAAATGACACCATGCAATATTCAGTGATAACATACAAGGTGCCTGATTGTATATGAATCATAGGACTAGCCCTAGTTACTACTGATTTTAGTAAATAACTCAAGCAAATGACGTGATGTGATAAAAAAAGAAAAAAAGTTGTTGTTCACAACTATAAAAAATATTATACAAGTTTGTTAAAAAATAAATATGTGTAACATCCTCTTTGTGTTAAAATACAGTTTCTTAAAAGAAAAATATCAAGACAATTTCCTATGCCTTTGATATATTAATTTATTGTGTAATGATTTTTACTTCCGACATATTCTGAATAGTATTCAAAACAACAACCTGGGTTCACACAGAACTACCTGGAATTTGAGTTGCTCATCAACAATTAAAAATAAAGACAATTGCCTATACCTTTGATATTCATTGTGAAATAATTTTTCCTTTGACACTTTATTACAGCATTCAAAACAACAGCAACCTGGGTTGACACGGACCCACCTGGAATTTGAGATTACTCGTCTACGTGAGACGATGCACGACAGTTTTGGCACGAACGAGCACATTCAGCAGCGACGGGACGTCAGGGTACAGCGTATACAGCACGTAGAGTCAGAGCTGATTGGCCTGCAGCAACATAGGGAACAGGTAGGTTGTCAGGGTGCAGCGTATACACTACATAGTGTCAGAGCTGATTGGCCTGCAGCAACATAGGGCGTATATAGCACATAGTGTCAGAGCTGATTGGCCTGCAGCAACATAGGGAACTGGTAGGTGTCAGGGTGCAGCGTATATAGCACATAGTGTCAGAGCTGATTGGCCTGCAGCAGCATAGGGAATAGGTAGGTTGTCAGGGTGCAGCGTATACAGCACATAGTGTCAGAGCTGATTGGCCTGCAGCAACATAGGGAATAGGTAGGTTGTCAGGGTGCAGCGTATACAGCACATAGAGTCAGAGCTGATTGGCCTGCAGCAACATAGGGAATAGGTAGGTTGTCAGGGTACAGCGTATATAGCACATAGAGTCAGAGCTGATTGGCCTGCAGCAACATAGGGAACTGGTAGGTGTCAGGGTGCAGCGTATATAGCACATAGAGTCAGAGCTGATTGGCCTGCAGCAACATAGGGAACAGGTAGGTTGTCAGGGTGCAGCGTATACAGCACTTAGTGTCAGAGCTGATTGGCCTGCAGCAACATAGGGAATAGGTAGGTTGTCGGGGTACAGCGTATACAGCAAATAGTGAAAGAGCTGATTGGCCTGCAGCAACATAGGGAACAGGTAGGTTGTCAGGGTGCAGCATATACAGCACTTAGTGTCAGAGCTGATTGGCCTGCAGCAACATAGGGAACAGGTAGGTTGTCAGGGTACAGCATATACAGCAAATAGTGACAGAGCTGATTGGCCTGCAGCGACATAGGGAACGGGCAGGTTGTAATTAGGACCGTTGGTAGTTAATGACATATTTGCCATTTACTAACAGTGTTTACGCCGTAAAAATGGGAAACAATTCTTATATATACATTGTTTTCCCATCGCTATATTTGAAAAATCATGCAACTGGTAAAACTCATGAAAGGCCTAAATCTCTTTTGAAAATATAAAGGTTACAGAAAAGGTCACTCCTTGCATTTTAAAACTTTTTTAAAACTCCCAGACTTGTTACACAAAATACTTTATATCGATTCATTGTCAACCCTCTATAGGCTATGAATGATTGAGGTATACAGTACTGGTTCTACCCAGTGAAAAATGGGGTCATCTGCCTCTACCACAAACAAATTGACCCTCATATATGGCCTAAGATGGTCTAAAAAATGACGAAAAACCCTATTCTATTGGCTACATAATAAGGGAACTTAACTTGATGTTCTATATTTTACTATGACAGATGGAACAAGAAAAGCAGGCAAATCACCACCAAGGTCAAGGTCACGTAAGACACCAATCATCCTCGGACTCCGCCCACTCTGACAACAGTGGTGACCTTGAACCCGAACAGATCACCATGGCAACGCAAACAGAAGAGGGTGCCCAGGACCAGCCAGACAAGGGAAGTAACTTTGGTCAGCACAATATCCAGGCTATTTATCACGGCTCCTGGCCCATTGGCAAAGGTTTGTACTATGATTATAGAACTTCAAGTAAAAGAAACACATTTTTTTCCAGATCTTCATAAGGCAGTAGGCAAACAATAAGTGGTAATGAAAACTGCTAAAATGTGATCACCCCCGAAAATTTCGGTGAGCAAAAAAATACCAAAATTCGAGGATCTCAGTATCAATTAGATGGTATTTAAGTGTATCTTTGAAAAATTAGATGCCGGAAGGAAAGCAAATGAGCCACTCTTAAACACCAGCTAACCTGTCTAGACCACATACAAAGCATGCTCCTTTGTATTCAATGTGAAATGGCCGGTAAAAACATGGTTCCCTTGCGAGCACGTGCGCTGTTATTCTCAAAGTAAGACGCAAATCTTAATAACTCGAAGGAAATAAAGCTAGCTAATTGGATAAGATTACATAATGATAATCCTTGGATTGCTGTCTGATGACATATCGACTTTCTCCAATACCGTCTTCCGACTAACTTCCATTGAATGGGATGTTGAAGACATATTTAAATCAATTATTCCGTCTGCTAACAAAGACTCTGTTTGAATGATTTGTCGAAGTAATAGCAAACAATCAAAGGAGCTTATCTCATTGTTAGCTGAGAGAAGCTCCACACGCTTAGAAATAAATACACAGTTAATCAAAAGGTCACTTCAACACGCGTCCGGAAAAATCCACTCCCTTTGTGTACTGTTTAACTGTATCTTTCTTGTAGCCTTGTTATAATTTGCTGAGTTCAGCCATGTAGTGAGAATTTCACTACATGCCCGTAGCTACACAGACGCACACAGGCAATAGCCTCGGTAGAATTTGGGAAGATACCAAACGTTAAAGTAGGCATTGAAATGAAATATTAATCGTCTTGGAATATAATTGTCCAACTTTAAACTGAAAAACTGGCCAGGGAATACACTTGAACAAAGAAAATTGCATTTATAAATCAATTTTTTTTTAACAAGGGCATGTCTATCTATAGGCCCCGCTAGGAAAGGATTTGCCTCGGTTACATTTCATAGCTGGCTACGGGCCTGGTAAGTCGAGCATAGAATATGAATTAATAACAAGTAATTTACTGAAAGATCCAATTAATGTATTGCAGTTGAAGACTGGTAACATAGGAATAATTCATCCAGTGAATTAAGCAGTTATAATTCAATAGTGAATTATACATTTATATTATTCTAATTCATGACTAGAACTGTTATGGTTAAATGTGTACCATTAAGTGACTTTTAGTAGCTTAGTTTAATACTTCATATTTCTATTACCACATTGTACTACTTTCTCTTTGAACCCAACCTGTGCGGTTGCCGGAGTTGAATACAACCACTGCAAATCCCTGCATGCAGAGGGGTGTCTACTGTAGAATTTACAGCAACTCTGCAGTTCTGCAGGTTAGAAGGTTCTAGGCTCATTCTCCATATTTTATCTAGATGTAAATGGAGGATGAGCCTGGCCTGTTCATTCCTGTTAGGCGCCATATAACCTTACTAGTGTTGGTGCACCATAAAGCCAATTTAGTTCAATTCTTTGAACCAACCTACAAAACATAAATATGATGTATCTCCCTAAGGTGTTATATAAATGACCTGTCGGGCTATTGACTCGTGGTTAAACAATCACTATCAATCGTCCATTTCTCTCTGCCACAGAGCTTGTTTTTTGGCCTCACATTTGCCAATAGTTGGCACAATGAGGCTGTTAATTACTTTAACAATAAGCGAGGTGAATTCCTCAACTGTTTTCTTCATCCAAGCTTCGGAAATAGACAGAATATTGGAAGAAAACAATCTCGGGATGGCAGCTAGAATGATATTCTTTGTCCATGGGGTTTAACTTACCTTCTGTTTTAACAGGTGTTTGTAGAAAGTGGTGAGGAATTGAAAAAAGCATGCCACAGTTTCACCAGCTTCTTACATTACCTTATCATGAACTGAAATAAATCTTTATTCAGAATTAATGCATTAGGAGGACTGTTAATGAGATCCCATTTAAATAGATTACTTCCCATTTGGGTAGATGTGTTCCCAGTTTCCATTTAGCTAGATACATTCCCTTTGAGGTATTGTGTTCCCTTTTTTAGAGATGAGTTTCCATTTAGGGAGATGAGTTCGCATTTAGGTAGATGAGTTCCCATTTTGGTAAAAGAGTTCCCATTTTGGCAATTGAGTTCAATTTTGATAAATGAGTTCCCATTTTGGTAAATGAGATCCCATTAAGGTAGACATGTTCCCAGTTTGATAAATGAGTTCCCATTTTGGAAAATGAGTTCCCATTAAGGTGGAAAAAATTCTATTTTTGTAGGTCAGTTCCCATTAAGGTAGATTGTTCCCTTTAATTAAATTTCCTATTTTGGTTAATGTAGGTGAGGCAGACTTAAGTAGGTGAATTCCCATTTAGGTTGATGAGTTCCCATTGTGGCTGATGAGTTCCCATGTTGGTAGATTCATTCCATTTTGGTCACTGAATTCCACTTACAGTTAGTTACTTACCATTTAGGTAGAAGAGTTCCCATTTAGGTAGATACGTTCCATTTATGTAAGTGAGTTCCCATTTTGGTTACTGAGTTCCAATTTAGGTAGATGCTTTCTTATTTAGGTAGATGCATTCCCATTTAATTAGATGCATTCCCATGTTGGTTGATCATTTCCGATTTAGGTAGGTGAGTTCATATTTAGGTTGATGTGTTACCTATTTAGGTAAATGAGTTCCAATTTAGATAGGTGCACTCCCAGTTTGGGTTGATGAGTTCCCATATAGGTAGATGCTCCTATTTTGGTAAAAGAGTTAAATAAGTTCCCAAGTAGTATAATGGGTTTCTATTTAGAATTGAATTAGTTAGCAGAACTCAATTTGTATTTCCTCTAGACTAGATTCAAAAGAATGTATATAAAAAAAAAATCTCACCAAATAGCACTGCATGCTTCTTGGCAGTTAATTGATTTTTGTGATGGGCAACTGTTGTCATGAAGTGTTGAGTTCCTGTTTAGTTTGTCTTATAAGGCCTAAATTAAAATATTGTTTGTTTGCAGTTTGCGACCGACCCACGGCAAATCCGCCGACCCAAACAATTTTTATTATTATTATTTTTTTTTTTTTTTTAATTTTTTTTTTTTTTCAAGTTTTTTTGTTTCTTTTTTCTTGCATGTTCTGTTAATATCGATGGGCATGCGTTAATAATAAAAATGTTTTAAAAAAAAAAAAAATATCCCTACCTACCGACCCACCCCTAAAAGCCATGGGTCGGAAACTGCAAACAAACAATTTTTTAATGGTGGCCTAGCAGGTTGTAAATCATTGTTCTGATGAAACTTAAGTATTAAAATGGCTTCTGTTTTTGCTATCTAGAAATAAAAAACCAGAGGAGATGACAAGAATTGATTTGTGACAGCTGTTTGATTCACATCTTCGTTTTGATTCATTATATAAACACTATCATATTTACTTGCAGTTTTAAATGACATAAGTCAGTCAGGGAACTTTTGAAAAACCATCACCTTAAATGGTGATGATGTTTCATCACATCATAATTAAATATGCGAACTCGCTACCATGCTACAAGTCCGATCTATTTCACGTCCCTATGTTTATCGCCGTTATTGTTGCCTGTTGGTATGTTGGTTTATCGGTAGAAGTACAGATAGGGAACCCACCAGTAGCTTTATAAACGAGACCCTGTCTTCACACGGGTTGCTTTTCGAGAAAAATGGCAGAAAGGTTAACACACGTGTTACTGCATATCATCCAAATGTTATCGAATTCTGTTTGATGAATGTTATAACATTTTCTAAAAATGTATAGACGAAGAATTTAGCTTTGACTTGAATATATCAGGAGAGACAGGAATGAAGCGTTTCACTTTGATCAAGTTGACAGTTTTTTTTCTTGTTTCAATCTGGGTGATGGAAAACCCTCACACTGAAAGTTTGCAAGATTATACTATGTGACGATAAATTGTTACTTGAATTATTTTTGAAAATGTAATGAATGAATGAAGAATGAAAGATGATGGAAAATCATGACCATGAGAATAAGAGTTTATGATGAAACATCATCACCATTTAAGGTGATGGTTTTTCAAAAGTTCCCTGACTGTTAGGACAAAAGGTCCAGGTTAGCCCTTTTAAAAATTATCTGTATATATGTTTGAAAAGTTGTTTTTTTATAAGTTATAAACATGAACATGTATATAGAGTTTCATGTTCATAGTTTGTACTTCAGACGATAATATCCACGGACCTCGCAGTCACCAGGACCTCGCCAGTGTCATGAGCTTCAATTCCACCAACACGAGCAGCTCGCACGGGTCTGTGTCCGGTCAGAGTCACCGGTTGTTGCAGCAACAACAACAGCAACAGCCTGGTGTTCCAGGTCAGCAGGTTCCTCCGCAGCAGCTTGGTACAAAGGTAGGTGATGCAAGGTTACTGCTACATGGCAAGTGATCTCCCTTGTTTTCAGCAATTCTTACATGATTGTGTTTATTGAACACATTGGGCTATTCATTATAAAATAGAGTCAAAAAATTTCATATCATTGATTGATAATTCAATAAATGCAACATAGGAAGTGTCTTGTAAACACTGCAAGGTCCATATTGAAAATGAGACTTGCACATTTTTCACTCCATGATTGTTTGTCTTCACTTAAAAACTTATGCGTGTGTATCTGTTTTTATGCCCCAACCACCGAATGGTGGTCTGTATGTCTTTCCGTCCGTCCCGAAAAGTTTGTGTGTATGTCCTCCCATATTTTTCAACCAATTGCTTCGAAACTTTGCAGGATTCTTAACTATGATGTCAAGATGTGCATATCGTTCCGGCCCAATATTACCAGAGTTATGGCCCCTTTTCCATCAAATTTTACGTGAAAATATCTTGTGTGTCCATCTCCACCCTCACTTTTCAACCGATTGCGTCCAAACATTACAGGATGGTTACCTATGATGTCAAGATGTGCATATCGATTCGGAATCAAAATCTACCCAGTACTACCAGAGTTACGGCCCCTTTTTCGTCAAATTTTACATGTTACACTTTTCAGTGGGGGCATCCGTGTCCCATGAACACATTTCTTGTTCATGCACTAGTTTACCCCTAGTCACACTTTAAAAGTAAATCATCAGTGAATCCATGTTTCATCTAAAATGAGAACCACATTCGTTTAGATAAAAAACAACCCTAAAACTCCCAATCTTTTGTATTCACCTACAGGTGGAGATGGTGTATGGTTTGCTGTCCATGTTGGGCACCCATGACAAAGATGACATGAGTAGAACACTTCTGGCCATGTCCAGTTCCCAGGACAGCTGTATAGCCATGAGGCAGTCAGGTTAGTATTTCCCAGGACAGCTGTATAGCCATGAGGCAGTCAGGTGAGTAGTTCCCAGAACAGCTGTATAGCCATGAGACAGTCAGGTGAGTAGTTCCCAGGACAGCTGTATAGCCATGAGGCAGTCAGGTGAGTAGTTCCCAGGACAGCTGTATAGCCATGAGACAGTCAGGTGAGTAGTTCCCAGGACAGCTGTATAGCCATGAGGCAGTCAGGTGAGTAGTTCCCAGGACAGCTGTATAGCCATGAGGCAGTCAGGTGAGTAGTTCCCAGGACAGCTGTATAGCCATGAGACAGTCAGGTGAGTAGTTCCCAGGACAGCTGTATAGCCATGAGACAGTCAGGTGAGTAGTTCCCAGGACAGCTGGATAGCCATGAGACAGTCAGGTGAGTAGTTCCCAGGACAGCTGTATAGCCATGAGACAGTCAGGTGAGTAGTTCCCAGGACAGCTGTATAGCCATGAGACAGTCAGGTGAGTAGTTCCCAGAACAGCTGTATAGCCATGAGGCAGTCAGGTGAGTAGTTCCCAGGACAGCTGTATAGCCATGAGACAGTCAGGTGAGTAGTTCCCAGGACAGCTGTATAGCCATGAGGCAGTCAGGTGAGTAGTTTCCAGGACAGCTGTATAGCCATGAGGCAGTCAGGTGAGTAGTTTCCAGGACAGCTGTATAGCCATGAGACAGTCAGGTGAGTATTTCCCAGGACAGCTGTATAGCCATGAGACAGTCAGGTGAGTATTTCCCAGGACAGCTGTATAGCCATGAGACAGTCAGGTGAGTATTTCCCAGGACAGCTGTATAGCCATGAGACAGTCAGGTGAGTAGTTCCCAGGACAGCTGTATAGCCATGAGGCAGTCAGGTGAGTAGTTTCCAGGACAGCTGTATAGCCATGAGACAGTCAGGTGAGTAGTTCCCAGGACAGATGTATAGCCATGAGAGGTGGGCTTTCAGATATTTGCTTATTTTATTTGAAATTGTATGTTTTACTAATACAGATCTTGCTAAAATTTAAAAAAGGTCAATATAAAATAGTGTGTTAAATTTATATGCAAACTGCCTGTTTCAGTAGAAGGTCTTAACGTGAAATGTATTGCCAAAATTATCCGGATAACAAAATCTCACAGGAGCCCAATCTGCCTGTTTTTGCATCAAAATCTCTCCATGTACTTAGCGTGTCAGAAGTAGAGATGATAAATGTGTCTATAATAAAAATTCCTCCTAACCTCTGAAATTGCTTTTCCCAAAACAAGAATGTTTGGAAACATTTAGCATGATTAAAGCCAAAGGACTGTTATAGATATAAAAATGTTTTATGCTTAGTGTTTCATTACTTAAAATGGAATAGCAACATTTGACATTCTTAGTGAACATAATTTTGAAAACTATGTATACTTTTAACATTATTTAAATTCTTTTTTTATTTTTTATTTCAAGCCTTATTTTGCACGTGCATTTTATATCTCCAGGTTGTATGCCACTTCTCATCCAGCTACTGCACGGGTCTGACAAGGACTCAGCATTGCTCGGTAACACCCGCGGCAGCAAGGCCGCACGTGCCAGAGCTGCTGCAGCCCTGCACAACATCGTTCACTCTCATCCGGATGATAAACGTGGTCGGAGAGAGGCTCGAGTACTGCGGTTGTTGGAACAAATACGGGCACACTGCGATCAGTTACGAGAGGCATCATCGGACGAAGATGAAGAGGGTAAAAACTCTGGTGAGATTTCATGTAAAATTCATGTAAATCAGAATAATATAGTGCTGTCCAATGATTTAAAATACAAGCAACGTGATTAATGTGAATTTGTATTTTCATGGTTCTTACTTTGTAAGTAAGCAGTGTAATGTAATCACCCTGATTTACTGCAGGGATTTTCCTGCATTTTTGGAAGTGGGGCCAGGGGCCTTTTGAATTGGAAAAATGTGGCGCGTAAAAATTATTAGGAAAATAATAATCCTACTATATTAAATAGTTAGACACTAAAAATGTTTGGAATAATTTCAAAATCAAGCTCTTATGTATACAAGTCTGCAACAAATACATTGTCATATAGGGCTACATTTGATATAAAAAAAAAATGTTCTTTTTTTTTCTTTTTTAGCTCTACTGGCTGAAGGCCAGCAGAGCTTATGGGATGCCGAGTTGTCCGTCGTCCGTCCGTCGTCCGTTGTCCGTTGTTAACTTTTGTCTCGTTAAGACGATAGGGCCTTCATTTTTCATCCAATCTTTACCAAACTTTAACAGGTTGTTAATATCAATGAAAGCTTAGATGAGTTCGAAAACCTGCAAGATCGGCCAAGTAACAGCAGAGTTATGGCCTTTGATTTATTTAAAAATGCTATATTGCTATATTTTGCCTCGTTAAGACGATATGGCCTTCATTTTTCATCATATCTTTACCAAACTTTACCACATTGTTAATATTAATGAAAGCTCGGACAAGTTCGAAAACCAGCCAGATCGGACCAGTAACACCAGAGTTATGGTCCTTGATTTAGTTAAAAAATGCTATATTTTGCCTGGTTAAGATGATAGGGCCTTCGTTTTTCATCCCATCTTTACCGAACATTACCACATTGTTAATATCAATGAAAGCTCTGACAAGTTAGAAAACCAGCCATATCGGACTAGTAACAGCAGAGTTATGGCCCTTGATTTAGTTAAAAATGCTATATTTTGCCTCGTTAAGACGCTAGGGGCTTTATTGTTCATCCAATCTTTACCAAACTTTATCAGATTGTTAATATCAATGAAATCTCGGACAAGTTCGAAAACCAGCCATATTGGACTAGTAACAGCAGAGTTATGGCCCTTGATTTAGTTAAAAAAGCTATATTTTGCCTCGTTAAGACGCTAGGGGCTTCATTGTTCATCCAATCTTTACCAAACTTTATCAAATTGTTAATATCAATGAAAGCTCGGACAAGTTCGAAAACCAGCCATATCGGAATAGTAACAGCGAAATTATTGCCCTTGATTTAGTTAAAAATGCTATATTTTGCCTCGTTAAGACGATAGGGGCTTCATTGTTCATCCGATCTTTACCAAACTTTATCAGATTGTTAATGTCGTTGAAAGCTCGAACAAGTTTGAAAACCAGCCATTTCGAACAAGTAACAGCAGAGTTATGGCCCTTGATTTAGTTAAAAATGCTATATTTTTCCTCGTTAAGACGATAGGGGCTTCATTGTTCATCTGATCTTTACCAAACTTTATCAGATTGTTAATATCAATAAAAGTTCGAACAGGTTCGAAAACTAGCCATATCGGACCAGTAACAGCGGAGTGATGGCCCCTGATTTAGTTAAAAATGCTGTATTTTGCCTCATTAAGACAATAGGGGCTTCATTGTTCATCCGATCTTTACCAAACTTTATCAGATTGTTAATATCAATGAAAGCTCGGACAAGTTCGAAAACCAAACATATCGGACAAGTAACAGCTTAGTTATGGCCCTTGATTTAGTTCAAAACGCTATATTTTGCCTCGTTAAGATGAAAGGGCCTTCATTTTTCATCCTATCGTTATCAAACTTTATATTTTTTTATATTTTTTTAATTTTTTTTATTTTTTTAAATTTTTAATTTTTTTTTAAATTGTTTCTTTTAATTTTTTAAATATTTTTAATTTTTTTATTTTATTATTAGCTCTATGTTGGAGCAGTCGGAATAGTAACAGAGGAGTTATGGTTCTTGATTAAGTTAAAAATGCTATATTTTCCCTCGTTAATGCGGTAGGGCCTTCATTTTTCATCTGATCTTTACCAAACTTTAACAGATTCTTTAGTTATGGGCCTTCATTTAGTTCAAAAGCTGTTTATTGCCCGAAACTTCCAAAAAAACGTAAATGGCAGTCACTCCCTTCATTGATGTTATAAGAGCCATGTTAGCAAGTAGAGCGTCCACAGGCCCTCTTGGGCCTCTTGTTATTTTTTTGTATTTTGGGAAAATATTTAGCTTTTTTGGGAAATTCAGTCCCAAATTGTGCCTAGAAAAATCCCTGTACTATCTATAGGGATTTGTCAGATTTATTAATGAAACATTAATTTAATGAAACATTAATTATTTTCAGCTCTATGGATTTCGTATCATCAGAGCTTATATCACGGTGCCTTGCTGGGCATCTGTCTATGTCATTAGTCTTTTTCAGCATTCAACAAATTTTAATCAAAAATTACCTTACTTCTTATTGGTCTTTAGCGAAAATAAACTTTCTGCAAAATCCGATGTAGGAAAAGGCTAAGAGTAGGGAAGTATGTGATTTTAACTCCTTGATGAGCATAAGATTGATTGATTGAATTGGATTTTATAGTTGCACCAACAGCTAAGGTCATATGGCGACTTTCCAGCTTCCATTGGTGGAGGAAGACCCCAGTGGCCCCTCCGGGCAATTTTCGTGAACGGGCGGGCACCTGGGTAGAACCACCGACGTTCTGCAAGCCAGCTGGATAGCTTCCTCACATAAAGATTCCTAGGCCCCTGAGGGATCGAACCCACAGTGGTGAGGGGCAAGTGATTGCAAGTCAGAGACGTTAACCACTCGGCCATGGATGCCCCGATGAGCATAAGAATAGAGCACTGCTATTAGAGACTATAAGAATATTTTTCTCCCATTATGTGTTTATTACCGGCATAAAATCAATGACTTTGCTGATTTAACGCCAGAATAAGGCGACGTCGACGTAACGTCATGACGTCGTAAGTCACATGTCATGATAGAGTTATCTCACGAGGAAAATTCCTATCTCACATGAGCAGAAATCGGAGAAATGTGCTTGTTTCTAATCGAATTTAATGTTAATCAGGCTTCTGGCTAGTGGCCAAAGATGCTTTGATAGCTTCTCCTATACTGCTCATTTGGATCTTCATTGGCAGATGATGTCTTGTTGGTCCTACACGAAAATAAACCTACTGCGAAATTCAGCATGACCACCACGGGTAAATAACTTAAAAGATAGTTAAGGTGTATATGGAACATCATAATCATGGTGGAAACAATTCTCCTGTATCTGTGTTTCAGCATCAAACAGTAACAACATGGACCACCACCCTGGGCCCGCCATTGCCACACTGATTGAAGTTATCATTTGACGAGGAACACCGGCATGCAATCTGCACTCTTGGTAAGTTAAGCTTTAAATTACTGCACACACAATATATACTCTTAAAATAGCTATCCCACCATCAACAGCCACATTTTACAACATATGTACATTTCTAAAACTGATAACGAGATATAAATACAACTTGCATTATTTTGAGAATCCAAAACTCTATATACAACGGCTTTAAACCAGCCGGACCAAACCCCAGAACGAGTGGCGAATTAATAGTTACCAACTCATAATTCATTTTACGCATATTCAATGACGGGTATTTTAAGAACCGATGAAAAAAACACTTTTAAAAATTGGCACATACTGTGGAATCATTTAATTTCACAGTTCTTTCTAAAAAAAAAATTGATGGGACGTAATTTGCGCATTTCTGATTTTGAAAAAAACATCTGTTAATTTGTCCATGTTTGCCTAGCGGAAAAAACATCTGGCCAGTCCTGTCTGGTGAATAATTTGTCACTCATTTCTTGTCGCATGTCAAATTGCCCAATTACCCATGGGCCATTAAGTATTTAACACATCCAATTAACGGAAATTATGTCTGACACCATTGCTGAACTTTACTAATTGTTTTCTGTGTATTGTAGTAATTGGTCCGTTTGACTGGTTTATTGATTTGTTACTCACATTTTATCTCGGACAATACCGCGTGAATCATTGAAAAGAATACACAATTCGATAGCTTTAATTTCCTTGTTTTCAATATACAATATTTTTATTCATGTTCTGTCAGTTTCAAGTATGTTCTTGTTGATGAAATATAACAAATAAGTTCCGTGTTCAATTCATAGAGAACCCACCAGTTGTCGACACAAATAATACCAAGTACTTGGTAATTGATGACAACGATAAAAAACTTTGAAAAGTTTAAAACACTCAAGTTTTTGTTTTTTATGTTTTTATAAATACATAAACCTATTTTTCTGACAACATATAACGTGATTGAAGTTATTGGCTAAATGATGAGAATACAACTGCTAGCGCTACTGTACATTATGGATCCGAATCATGGCCGTTTTCATATGCATTATTCAAACTTCAGGCATTAAACATTCAAACCCTACTCAGACTCAGACTCAAAATCTCATTTTTTTGCAAATCCTATCAACACAAAAGTATGGGTAAGATTGAGGATTTTTAGACATTTTCTGTTGAATTACCTTTAAAATTACTCGTTTCTGTAAGTAAATATAGTAATTTGCTTGTAAAATTTGTTTTATTTAGAATTTAAAGTTGCGTCCGATTGTTGTGTTCAAAAGTTTGATGAATATTAGGAATGGATAGAATTTTCATAATGCTGTTGTAGCTTAATATTCCATTGTTTGGCGGGCTGTTGTAGCTTAATCGGGCTGTTGAAGCGTAATATGCCATTGTTTGGGCGGGCTGTTGTAGCTTTAATATGCATTGTTTGGCTGGCTGTTGTAGCGTAATATGCCATTGTTTGGCGGACTGTTGTAGCGTAATATGCCATTGTTTGGCAGGGCTGTTGTAGCGTAATATGCCATTGTTTGTCGGGCTGTTGTAGCGTAATATGCCATTGTTTGGCTGGCTGTTGTAGCGTAATATGCCATTGTTTGGCGGGCTGTTGTAGCTTAATATGCCATTGTTTGGCTGGCTGTTGTAGCTTAATATGCCATTGTTTGGCTGGCTGTTGTAGCTTAATATGCCATTGTTTGGCGGACTGTTGTAGCGTAATATGTCATTGTTTGGCGGGCTGTTGTAGCGTAATATGCCATTGTTTGGCTGGCTGTTGTAGCTTAATATGCCATTGTTTGGCGGACTGTTGTAGCGTAATATGTCATTGTTTGGCGGGCTGTTGTAGCGTAATATGCCATTGTTTGGCGGGCTGTTGTAGCGTAATATGCCATTGTTTGGCGGGCTGTTGTAGCGTAATATGCCATTGTTTGGCGGACTGTTGTAGCGTAATATGCCATTGTTTGGCGGGCTGTTGTAGCGTAATATGCCATTGTTTGGCTGGCTGTTGTAGCGTAATATGCCATTGTTTGGCGGACTGTTGTAGCGTAATATGCCATTGTTTGGCGGGCTGTTGTAGCGTAATATGCCATTGTTTGGCTGGCTGTTGTAGCTTAATATGCCATTGTTTGGCGGGCTGTTGTAGCGTAATATGCCATTGTTTGGCGGGCTGTTGTAGCGTAATATGCCATTGTTTGGCGGGCTGTTGTAGCGTAATATGCCATTGTTTGGCGGACTGTTGTAGCGTAATATGCCATTGTTTGGCGGGCTGTTGTAGCGTAATATGCCATTGTTTGGCGGACTGTTGTAGCGTAATATGCCATTGTTTGGCGGGCTGTTGAAGCGTAATATGCCATTGTTTGGCGGGCTGTTGTAGCGTAATATGCCATTGTTTGGCGGGCTGTTGTAGCTTAATATGCCATTGTTTGGCTGGCTGTTGTAGCTTAATATGCCATTGTTTGGCTGGCTGTTGTAGCGTAATATGCCATTGTTTGGCGGACTGTTGTAGCTTAATATGCCATTGTTTGGCGGACTGTTGTAGCTTAATATGCCATTGTTTGGCGGGCTGTTGTAGCGTAATATGCCATTGTTTGGCTGGCTGTTGTAGCGTAATATGCCATTGTTTGGCGGGCTGTTGTAGCTTAATATGCCATTGTTTGGCGGGCTGTTGTAGCGTAATATGCCATTGTTTGGCGGGCTGTTGTAGCGTAATATGCTATTGTTTGGCGGGCTGTTGTAGCGTAATATGCCATTGTTTGTCGGACTGTTGTAGCGTAATATGCCATTGTTTGGCTGGCTGTTGTAGCTTAATCGGGCTGTTGAAGCGTAATATGCCATTGTTTGGCGGGCTGTTGTAGCTTAATATGCCATTGTTTGGCTGGCTGTTGTAGCGTAATATGCCATTGTTTGGCGGGCTGTTGTAGCGTAATATGCCATTGTTTGGCGGACTGTTGTAGCGTAATATGCCATTGTTTGGCGGGCTGTTGTAGCGTAATATGCCATTGTTTGTCGGGCTGTTGTAGCGTAATATGCCATTGTTTGGCGGGCTGTTGTAGCGTAATATGCCATTGTTTGGCTGGCTGTTGTAGCGTAATATGCCATTGTTTGGCGGACTGTTGTAGCGTAATATGCCATTGTTTGGCTGGCTGTTGTAGCGTAATATGCCATTGTTTGGCGGGCTGTTGTAGCGTAATATGCCATTGTTTGTCGGGCTGTTGTAGCGTAATATGCCATTGTTTGGCGGGCTGTTGTAGCGTAATATGCCATTGTTTGGCTGGCTGTTGTAGCGTAATATGCCATTGTTTGGCGGGCTGTTGTAGCGTAATATGCCATTGTTTGGCGGGCTGTTGTAGCGTAATATGCCATTGTTTGGCTGGCTGTTGTAGCGTAATATGCCATTGTTTGGCGGGCTGTTGTAGCGTAATATGCCATTGTTTGGCTGGCTGTTGTAGCGTAATATGCCATTGTTTGGCGGCTGTTGTAGCGTAATATGCCATTGTTTGGCGGGCTGTTGTAGCTTAATATGCCATTGTTTGGCGGGCTGTTGTAGCGTAATATGCCATTGTTTGGCGGGCTGTTGTAGCGTAATATGCCATTGTTTGGCGGGCTGTTGTAGCGTAATATGCCATTGTTTGTCGGACTGTTGTAGCGTAATATGCCATTGTTTGGCTGGCTGTTGTAGCTTAATCGGCTGTTGAAGCGTAATATGCCATTGTTTGGCGGGCTGTTGTAGCTTAATATGCCATTGTTTGGCTGGCTGTTGTAGCTTAATCGGGCTGTTGAAGCGTAATATGCCATTGTTTGGCGGGCTGTTGTAGCGTAATATGCTATTGTTTGGCGGGCTGTTGTAGCGTAATATGCCATTGTTTGTCGGACTGTTGTAGCGTAATATGCCATTGTTTGGCTGGCTGTTGTAGCTTAATCGGGCTGTTGAAGCGTAATATGCCATTGTTTGGCGGGCTGTTGTAGCTTAATATGCCATTGTTTGGCTGGCTGTTGTAGCTTAATATGCCATTGTTTGGCGGGCTGTTGTAGCTTAATATGCCATTGTTTGGCGGGCTGTTGTAGCTTAATATGCCATTGTTTGGCGGGCTGTTGTAGCTTAATATGCCATTGTTTGGCTGGCTGTTGTAGCGTAATATGCCATTGTTT